>NW_019281140.1:0-11058 GCF_000648695.1 Onthophagus taurus
CACTTTGCTTATAAGGATTTTTTTCCCAAACCTCTAGGCCTTACCGTTCTAGAGATACAGCCGCTCCGTACGCTTAACGGGACACCCTGTATATATAGTATGTATAAAACTATCCCTTCTTTCTTATCCTTCCTCTTCTATTTATTTTTCTTTTTCTTCTTTTTCTATTTCTTTTTTTTTTTCTCTTCTCTATTTCTTTCTCGGCTCCTTCCTTTATTCTTCTTTTACTTTTACTTCTTTCTTACCTTATTGTGTTACTGCATGATCGGATTCTGTTTATATATATTTTCTATATTGATCAAGGGACCGATGAAAAACAATAACACCTGAGTCCATCAGGTCCATTGACTCGGTTTCCTTTGGTAAACCGCTTATTATTTATGATTTAGTACTTCATTTTTTTTTATATAGTATAATTCATTTTTTTTTTACTTTTTTTTTACCTGATATTTTGTTTTGTAATTGTAAATTGTACTTTTTTTTTGGTTTCACCAATAAATATATTATTATTATTAATATCTACTTCAGGAATTTACTCCTTTCAACAAGTACCCACCACATCATTCTCAACATGTAAGAGCAATATTTATCAAGTAGTGAGGTTCTCTTCTGAGACGAAACCAATGTCACCCAATGAGGTCCACCAAATAATAAAATCTCCAAAACTAATGAAAAAAGCGTCTGGCAAATACTTAACGAGCATGTTCAATGCAAGCTTAAAGATCGGATACCTTCCAGAAATGTAGAAACATGTCAATATTTTTCTATTTCATAAATCTATGTACTCTTTCAAAACTTTTAGGAAAGATAATACAAATAAGATTACACGATGATTTAACGAACATCAGATTTTACCACCACTTCAGTTCGACTTCAAACAAGGACACTCAACTAGCAATCAACATCAGAGATTAGTCGACTTAATAGAAGATGGTTTTGAAAATAAAATGTACTATAAAATTATATAAAATGTCTCTATAAATAAATAAAAAGTAAAATCTTGTTAAATGGTTCTCTACTGAACAAACATGTTTTGTTGAGATTGTACATCAAAATAAACGTAAAGAAGTAAGATTTTATATCCCGACAGAGAAAAACCTGTCGCTGCCAACCTTATCTACCCCGCCAATTATTTAGAACGATTTTCCGAGTTAAACCCGGCGTGTTTTTCCTAGTGACGTGAGGGACGCATTCGCTTCCTTAAGTAGACCTCGATCCGCTACTTGTATATTTCAGGGGGTTTTATTTCGTCGAGCCGCCGGAAAATTGCACCGTCGGGTTGGGGTGGTCTGGAAAACTCCCGAAGGCATCCCGTATGTAATTCCACAAACGGTTTTATTTCGTTGCGTGCCCGCCCTTCGTAATGCGCCTGGGTGCAAAGACACAAAGGTAAACAAATTTCCCCACACCGCTAAGTTTTTCTCGAAATTACCAACCGGAAAAGGAAACCGGAAATGTTCGGATTTTCTTTTGTTACATTCGGTTTTGGAAGGTATGGTCACGTTCCCACTTCTTTTTTTTTTTGTTGGGAAATCTTGACCATGCGTGACGTGGAAACGTCGAATTGCTTTGTGATTGATGGGCAACTCTTATGAAACGTTCATTTAGACCCACTTCACGTCCGAGTTAATAAAATTCTTTATTGAGTGTTTATTTGAAATCATTTTATTTGAGTCGTCTTTAATTAATTCAAATTTTAATTGGATTCATTACAAAAAAAAAATTATCTCATTTCGCTTCGTTAGGACTTAATGGTAAAATAATCGTAGGAAAAATGAGGTCCATCTTAATTGATTCCATAACTTCCTGAATCTGACTGGAACTTCTTTTAGGTCATAATAATAAAATTTCTTTTTCAACTTTTTCCAATTTGCCGATGAGCCGGGAATAATTACGGGGTTGAAATTTATAGCTTGAGCTTTCACAAAATGAATTTAAGGGTGATAAATTCGTTCGATGAGCGCACACAAGAGATTCTGTGCTTCCCCTCGAATTTCAACATTATTCAGTCCCTCGGCCTCCTGATTCCGGTCACTTTAAACCGGGAGACCACGATAAGGCGTGGGAATATGTGATGTATGTGTAATACGTGTTATAAATTCTAGTAACCATCTTCGGTTGGGGTTATAATATGAATTGGGGTAGAATGGTAATCAATCTTTTCGTGGAAAATAGTTTAATTAGATTAGAATTTATTGACGATGTTGATTTAGGAGTAATGTAAATTTTAGTAAAAATTTATAAATTTCAAAAATTCCCATAAATTCTATATTTGGAGATAGATAGATACACAATTATTTCATTAAATTACAGATTAAACCCTGCTCTTCAAAATGATATACCGAGAATTTTTGTATTTTAGTGCAAAACTAGAACTAATACTAGACCGGAAACTAGAAACATTCGGATTTAGCCGCACGTCTCTTAAGACGACTAACCACGAATGATTCTAGTTGTAGGTCTAGTGTTAGTTCTAGTAATAGTGCTAGTGCAATACTAGAACTAACGCTAAACCGAGAACTAGAAGCATTCGGATTTAGCCGCACGTCTCTCAACGCGGCTAAACCCGAATGATTCTAGTTCTAGGTCTTGTGTTAGTTCTAGTTTTAGTGCAATAAAAATATACAACGTAGTGATATCTTATGCTAACTAACGCTACCTACCACTATCACTAGAACAACATTAGACCTAGAACTAGAAACATTAGAGTTCAGCCGCACGTCTCTCAAGACGGCTATATCCGAATGATTCAAGTTCTAGGTCTTGTGTTAGTTCTTATGCTAATGTAAAACTAGAACTAACACTAGACCTAGAACTAGAAAGTATCCTCAGACGCATGGCTAAACCCGAATGTTTCTAGTTCTATAATAATAATAATATTCCTTTATTACAAAACAGGCCTCCAAACACACATTATTGATATGTGTTTTAAAATTAAGATTTGCATCAAACAGGACCCCCAAATCCCTGTACTCCTCAACACGACTTAAAGTGCTGGCAGCAATATTGTAAGGATATATATGTTACGGTTAGAATAATAAATGCAGTTAGTATTAATAATTACCGGTTAGTATTAATAATAAGTACAACAATTAGTCAATGTGATAAATCTCCATATATTAATCAGTTTTACCGGATATTATTAATATTTTCTCAACGTGGTTGGTTAAAGTAATAAAACACTATAGTTTTGTATATCAAACATGTTTTTATTAAAAAAACTTATTAAAGAATAAATTCTTATTAAGAAAACTCAATGCTGAAGTACTTTATAAAGTTAAACCAAGTCTATAAAGATAAGTTAATTCTCATATAATTTATAATTATTTATTATTGCACGATCGAGTTTTATGGCATTTTGAATTACAAAAAATATGTAATTTTTTGCATTTGCATCGAATCGAATTGCATTCAGCAGTGCAATTGCAATGTTGAAAACCTTGTCCACCCAAATTTGAACCCTTACGAGCACACTCTCTAAGAGTAATGTCAGTTTCTGGTACTTCGTTAATCGAAATAAATTTTTCTTTACAGATAGTAAATTCATTCCTTGAATACAATTGATTTAAAGTACCGTATTTTGTACCTAGCTTATAAAAACTGTCCTTTTCAACAGAAATAATAACAGCTATTATATTTCGGCTATCTGCTTTGGCTCGATCAATTTCTGGTACCTTAATTCTAACGCTTTGGCCTATTTCGGCAACTGTAAATTTTGCATTAGAACGTTTCAACATTTTGTCCGCTTGCTTCTCTAAGGACTGTTTAGCGAAATTTCGAGATTGGTTGTCGTATTACCAACAAATTGTGGGTTTTTACTTTGGCTTACAATGAGAGAATTTTGTTTATTTAAAGCTACAGATTCAATTTCAGCAGATTGTGAGACATTGCTCTGAGTCAGCAGCAACATCTTCACTTTGATGTTCAGGATGATTATCATATTGCTGTTTTAAAATTGACTCAAGATCTTCTTCACGTGTTATTTTTGACAATGTATCAAAAGCTGGCAAGAATGTTTTCAAACCCACTTTAGCTTTACAACCAAATATAGCTTCATAAGGACTTTGATTTATTCCGGAGTGGTGGGCTCTGTTCTTCTTGAACTGTATAAATTTTAATCCTTCCGACCATTTTGTAGTTTTGTTTGTCTCCAACCATGTAGATAACATCTTCTCAATATCCTGGTTAGCTCTTTCAATAGAACCTTGTGATTGACTGTGCCGCGGCTTTCCGTGCACAATTTTTGGTTCATTCCACATGTGACACAACTCTTCAATTACCTTATTTGCGAATTCTCGCCCATTATCATCAGTATGTAATATACAAGGAGCTCCAAATATTGTGAACACATCTAACAAGTGGTAAGCAACTTCTTCGGCGCGCTTGGTTTTTAGTGCTCTAAGCTGTAAAAATTTTGTCAGGTGGTCTTGATATACCATAATGAACTTAAACTCGCCATCTGCTTGAGATTGCATGTCGATGAGGTCAACTTGGCATCTCGAATTAAATTCGTTGCTTTTAATGGGCTTAACAACAAACCCTTTTTTTTTGATACTCATTTTTTTTTGACACGGTTCACACATATTTAAATAAACGACGACTATTTCTATAGTGATATTGTTGTACTTGCTTTTCAGTTCTTTCATCATTCGATTTCGCCCTCCGTGACCGGTAGAAATATGTGTTTCGTGAATAATATCAAAAATTTCTTCTAAATAGGTGTAGTAAATTATTTGATCCTTTTCATTTTTCACCGGTACTATAAGTTTTTGTACATTTCCCATCTCTACCGTATCATACCTTGATAATTTCTGATAATCTTCGGGTGACTTGTGAGAAATCTTATTCTTAGATACTTTCACTTTGGTCAGAAACGAAAAATACTCATCTCGCGAAAACAACTGGTGATTTTTCCCTTTCTTCATTTTAATTTTATAAATTTCTTGGTTAAATCTTGTTTTCATAACCTCCAAATCTCCCATTTTAAAATAGGACATACAAAACCAAACTAAACTGCATAGAGTATACAAAATATAACAAAACTACGATAAAATTACCATGAAAACGTAAGATCACTCGATCGCTCTCTTAACCCCTCACTGTGTTCGTGTTTTGCACGTAAATGACAAGTCACTGCGTGTTTACGATTAACTCTTTTAAAATTTACAGCAGTTATATGTAAATTATTAATAATAACCGGTCAATGTGATAAATTTGTTACTTTAACCCTGCATGTTAGTTAGTATTAATAATCAACGGTACTTATTAATAGTTTTCAATTAATCACAGTAACCGTAACATATACTTGGTGATGATCATCGGCTATAAGTAAGTACACAACCAATTTGAAAGATTTGTATCGATTGCTATACGAGTATATCATTTTAAAGATCAAGATTTAATCATTAATTTGCTTCAACAATCAAGTCTTTATCTCTAAAGATAAGTCTTGGAGAGTATTTTGAAATTAATGGTTTTTTGATATAATTTGTTTTCTCCAAATACACCATCTTCAGTGATAATTTTTTCAAGGCAATTTGTAATATTTGCCGTCGATTGTTATTTACTTAAAATGCAATATACCAAAATATATTTCCATAGAAATCAGGGCGTATCTTACTTTGTCTCACATAAAATGCAACATGTCTGAATGCTTCTGGTTGTAGGTGTAATTTTAGTTCTAGTAATAGTGGTAACTAATAATAGGAACTAATAAAATTCCAGTATATGGAATTTTCTCCGAGCTAAGAAACGTACTACAAGAGTACCTGTAATCTGATTGATAATGAGAGCAATGTTTTTGCTGATCCTCAAGACATTGTAAATGCTTTTGCTAACATGTTTTCTGCTATTCATACTGTATCTACTGAATCTGAATCTGATTTCATTAAGTTGCCATACTCTTATCATCCCACTACAGAAGAGGAGCTAATTAAATTAATGGCAACGTTTTCTAATAAGCATACTGTTGGAGATGATTTGTTGCCAAGTTTTATAGTCAGAGACTGCCGTTATATATTTGCTTGCTCTCTTAAATTTATTATTAACTTCTCCATTACGTCCTTTGAATTTAATTAATGATTAAATCTTGATCTTTAAAATGATATACTCGTATAGCAATCGATACAAATCTTTCAAATTGGTCTTGGAAAAATAGTAATTAAAAATGTTGATTTAGAAATAACATTAATTTTAGAAATATCAACAAATTTCTTTATAAATTCTAGTAATCATCTTCAGTTGAGGTTATAATATAAATTGGAGTAGAATGGTAATCAATCTTTTCGTGTAAAATAGTTTGATTAGATTAATACTCTATTTTAAGATGATATTTTAAAGTAGAAAATTTTAAGGGATGTTCTATTGAGAATTTTGAAGAATTCCAGATAATCTGGCTTTTGTTCTATGTTCTGGGAAGGTTAAAGTTTGCGAATTGCGGCACCTATCGTCAAGAGGATTTCCTTGAATTACACTTCAGCTTTTCCCCCCCTCCAATCTCCGGGGTAGTTTGGTTTAACTTTGGACTTAGGAAATTAGGGAATTATAACCTAGAGAGGCGGATTAAACGAGGGGAACTTAAAACTTTCGACTGGGAATACACATTACCAAGTTGAATTTGAGAAAATTTTTAAAATCTAATTTAACGTATTTTCGCAATTTGATTTAAACCTCAATCATCGCAAATTAAAAATCTAGTTTTAATCCCGCGTGGATTCCCCGCAGACATCCACCTCGACCGTAGGTAATTCCGGGTGGTTTTTGCAGGAAACGTTTCCTGTATCGACGAATTCAGACAGTCGTAATCTCTCTTCCCGTCCGCTCCAAACTTACCGGATTTAGTCGTAATTGTACTTCTTCCACCTTCTCTGAAATAAGAACCTTTTGATGTGCGCCAACAAAATCGATCGTTCCCAAATCCCGCCTTTTATGTTATCTTTCTCACTCTCTCTTTACTTCTCCACGACTTTCAGAACTGAAACCTCCCGGGAAATGTTATCTCACATTATTTAATCGAGAATCCCAAGACTGAGTGATTGATTAACGATAAGAAATGAACTTTTTTCGAGAAAAGTGTTTCTTTCTTAATTGGTCGTTAATTTGCTAATAGTATTAAAAGTAATCAGATAATTTTATTAGGTAAATAAATGAGCTGAGAAGTTTGTGGAAAAAATTAAAACTTTTTTATTAGATATAAAATTTAAAAAGTTAAAATCTACTTGATTTACTATACTGGTATTTTAAACTAGAGGCGGGTGCATTAAAGCTCATTTCATCGCAATTTAGTTCCGCGTGTACTTAATAACTATTAACTCGTAGCGAAACCGCGTCGAAACTTTTTTCCAACCGCGTTTCCGGTTATATTTTTCAAACTGCACTTTTTGCCTGCACACACATGCTGACGCTTTTAGTAGCTTAATCCGGGACCACCGCGACTCTCTCATCCTTATATTACCCAAAATCGCACCCTATGCTCCTAAAACTTTTTCATCGCCCCCCTATCCTTATTCGACGTAGACACGGGGATTAAAAGGAAGTAACAACTAACATGTAAAGAGTAAAGAGCGATAGAGAGGGAGATATCGGGAGAGAGGAAACGGGGTGGAGCTCGCGTAGATGTACCCGGTTTAATTGCAAGTTGTCCAGAATTAAGGGCTGGGTCCCCATAAATATTTAGCACAGTGTGTTCCAATTAAAAGTTTTTTAGTCCCTTATCCCACCCAACCGCCCAACTCTACGAATTGACGCGTTGAAATGCAAATTGGTTTAGACGTGACTCGATTTTTACTTTTGTAATGTATAGTTTAAGTTTTAAAGACACATTAAATGGTTTTAAATAATTGTCTAAATTTTATTTTTAGAGATAAATAGGAAAATAAATAAATAAATCTTTTTAGAGATACAGATAGAATTGTTTCATTATATTGCAGATACAACCCTGCTCTCTTTGAAATGATATATAATAATCGATGGCAAATATTAAAAATTTCTCTGACAGAAACTCACTTCTCTGATGTTTTGTGTTCTTTAATACATTTTTTAATATTTAATCAACTAGGATTCTGTAAAAACGAGCTCTTATTTTCGTTACTCTTTATACGACGAGAACAGCCTTCTAATCTTATTTTAAATTATAATATCTATTAATTAATTATACTACATACAACAAAAAACTCTGAAGACGCACGACTAAAGCCGAAACTTTCTATATAGATAAATAGATTCTTTATTGTGTTATTAAAATAGACTTTTCTTACATTCGTCACCTGGTACATACACTGTGTTAATTAATTATCGTAATCCACGTGACTTGTGTAATATTGGCTGCATATCTCAATATGTAGTGGTAGCTTGGATAATTTTAAATTAGTAATCAGCTGTTGAGAGCTGATCGAACGTTATTGTAGTGATTGTCGTTTAACCGTTGTTTCTTGCCTTTATATTTTACGAAATAGTTCTTTTTAAAACTATTGTTGTTTCTAGCGGTTACTTTAAGCGGTAAGTCAATAAACAAATCAAAATAACCACTACTTTCAAAATTAATTTCAATCTATGGGTACACTAAAAATTATTTTAAATAAAAGGACAGAAAGTTAGATCTTATTTTATATTTAAAATATTTTTTTAATTATTAAAATATATCTAAATATATTTTAACGGCTTTTAAAGTTAATGATTAATGATGCAATTCCAATCTGTGATATTGGTTGCATACTTTGTCGGATACAATAAATAATTAACACACTGTATACAGAATGTCTCAGCGAGACCGATCATTAGACATTTCTGGGGTTCTGGCCAAAATAAAAATTTGTGAATTCAGACTTAAGTATTATCAATTACGTTGTCTTCGACAAAAATATTTTCAGATTTCTAGCACTCCCGATTATACCGGAAGTGCAGCCTCCGAGCTGTGTGGCAGGCATCCAGGCAAGTCATTAATAAATATTAAGAACAGCACCGGACCTACTACAGATCCTTGTGGGACTCCGTATTTAACTATAATTTTATCAGAAGTCTGGTTGTTGAAAGAAACATATTGAGTGCGCTCCGAAAGGTAAGACTTAAACGGTAGAATACTGTATTCACTGAAATAGTGAGCTTTTAATTTTAGCAACAACAACTCGTGGTCAACGCAGTCGAAAGCCTTGGTGAGATCGAAAAGTGATATCCCACTCAGCAAGTTATTTTCAAAGCCACTTCATATACATTAAGTTAAGGAGCTTGAGTTGAAGCTGATAATATTCCAGACACTAGCTTACTTGTTCTTAGAGCGTTTTAATAGGGATATGTTAGCAGATTTTTTTTGTTCTTAGGATAAGCTGTCCATATAAGCTCTTTTTACTATTAAAGCGTAAGGGTTTATTAGATCCATGATCGACCAGTTTTTGATAATTGAAAAGAAAAATCAACTGTACTTTTTACTATTTAAATATTCTTTGGTAACTAAGCCAATTATCTTAACTTTATTTCTCCTCAAACTGAAGGAAAAGGTAATCGATCAATACCTTGTCACTAATTCGCTCCACCGTAGCCAACATGCTTACCAGCAAACAAAATCAACAATTACTGCTCTCCATGCTTCGACTAACACTTTAGAGGAGGCAATTGCAACCAAAGAGATAGCCCTATGTGCTTTCATAGACATAGAGGGTGCGTTTGATAACACCTCCTTCCTATGAATCCATAGAGAAGGCTCTAAACGTAAAAAATATACATCCGTCGACAATCAAATGGCGTATAACCATGTTGAAAAGTCGGCAGATCACAGCCAATCTAGGAGGCTGACTATAAAGGCGGAGAGAGGATGTCCCCAAGGGGGAGTGCTATCACCTCTATTATGGTGCCTGGTAGTTGATGACTTGATTCAAGATTCAGGGGTATGCTGATGACCTGGTAATCACAATCCGAGGTAAATATGATACAATCATAACTCAACTCATGCAGAAATCCCTACTACTCACCAGTACTTGGTGTAGAAGCAATGGGCTCAGCATCAATCCAAATAAAATCGAAATAGTCCCTTTCACTCAGAGAAGGAAGCTACAAATAAAAGCACCCTCCATTGAAAGCAGAACTATTAACCTCAAAACAAGTTAAATACCTAGGGGTAATACTAGACAGTAAACTAAACTGGAACACACTTAGATAAGGTGAGGAAAAAGGCCATCAAGGCAAACCAGATTTGCCGCAGGCTCCCACGTAGCAATAATGGTCGTCTACGCCTTATTGGTTTGGTGGCCAAAAACAAAACATAAAATAGCACAAATCCAGCGGTTAGCATGTCTTAACATAACGAGTGCAATGAGATCCTGTCCGACAGCTGCTTTGGAAGGCCTACTCGGTCTCACACCGCTCCATTTATACAGGGTGTCACACAAAAAACGCCCCAAGCTGTAACTCTGTCATTTACATTCCGATTTTCATGAGCGGGTTATCAAATGAAATGGTTTCATGAATACTATGATTCATGCTACAAATACATTTTTTCCAAGGCCGTCTTCAATTTTAAGCGATTATTAACTTTTGCTTTTCAAATTACTCTATATATTTTTCTTTACGTCATTGGATAGACATTGTTTTTCTGAATCCACTGATGTACAATACATCCATTTTGAATATAATTTTAGTAGAGAAAAGACACCTGTATATACAGGTTGCCACACAAGAACGCCGCTAGCTGTATCTCTGTCATTTACCTTCCAATTTTCATGACCTAGCTATCAAATGAAATGGTTTGATGAACTGTGATTCATGCTACAAATAAACTTTTTCTAGACTTTTTCATAGAAAAACATTAAAATAGTTTCTGAACATTCTCTTAAAGTCACTTGTGTTATACTGTAGCGTGCCATGGGATAAAAGAAAAACCAACTTATAAGTATCATTTACAACTGCTTGGGCATTGAAATAGCATTTAATGACTGTTATCAGTTTTGCGTGTTATTTTTTTCCATGGCACACTGCAGTATTACAGAAGTGACTAAGACAATGTTCGGAAAATGTTTTAATTGTTTTTCTCTGCTAAAATTACAATTAATGTTAATGTATTGTACATCA
>NW_019281140.1:11210-45980 GCF_000648695.1 Onthophagus taurus
TTCATGTGGCAGGGAGGGCCTCAACTAAAAAGAGGAGCCCTAGCCTGGTACACCGATGCTTCAAAGACAGTTAGATCCGGAGTAGGTATGGGCATCAGTGGACCAAACAGCCACATTAAACTGCCCCTCAGCTCGGACATAACAATTTTCCAAGCAGAAGTTCTTGCTATAAACTTCAGCACCGCTTTGAACCTACAGAAGAGACAGAAAGGTGCATCCATAAACACGTGTGACTCTGCACTGATCAGAGAGTGTACCAGCAACCTGAGAGAACTCGTTAGGGGCAATGATGTTACCCTATGGTGGGTTTCAGGTCACAGTAACATTGAGGGCAATAAGAAAGCGGACAAGCTGGTCAAAGAGGCAGCGAATACGCCCTTCATTGGACCCCAACCTGGCTGAAAGCTTCAAGACCTCAGGGTAATACTAAGGTTCATCAACGACCTATATTTTACCCTAAACCTTTGGAGGGCTAAAGTTACAATAGATCTTATAGGTCGCTGTAATCTCAGCCTGGTAGCAATAATAATAATAATAATAACTAAGCCAGAATCAATATGATGAATGTCAGACAGCAAACGAAGTTTGTCCCTTAGCATTTTTATCTCATCATTAAACCAATGGATCGCCCCTACAGTATTAGTATCTCTAACGAATCTATACTTTTCACGGAAGCTAATNTCAGCTCGGACATAACAATTTTCCAAGCAGAAGTTCTTGCTATAAACTTCTGCACCGCTTTGAACCTACAAAAGGGACAGAAAGGTGCATCCATAAACACGTGTGACTCCGCACTGATCAGAGAGTGTACCAGCAACCTTAGGGGCAATGATGTTACCCTATGGTGGGTTTCAGGTCACAGTAACATTGAGGGCAATAAAAAAGCGGACAAGCTAGCCAAAGAGGCAGCGAACACGCCCTTCATTGGACCCCAACCTGGCTGAAAGCTTCAAGACCTCAGGGTAATACTAAGATTCATCAAGGACCTATATTTACCCTAAACCTTAGGAGGGCTAAAGTTACAATAGATCTTATAGGTCGCGGTAACCTCAGCCCGGTAGCAATAATAATAATAATAACTAAGCCAGAATCAATATGATGAATGTCAGACAGCAAACGAAGTTTGTCCCTTAGCATTTTTATCTCATCATTAAACCAATGGATCGCCCCTACAGTATTAGTATCTCTAACGAATCTATACTTTTCACGGAAGCTAATATTGATGACATTTGTCACTAGATTGATAAAATGACGAAACTTATCATTCCCTTATCAACTCGCTACTATCAACAAAATCGAAGAGCAAATCTGCGACAGTGATATGAAAAGTTATTAGCCCATTCCAAGTAAATGGTCTATATGCAACTTTAGTCCTACTATACACGGTAAAAAATGGATGTAAAAATACATTATACTACATTAAACTACAAGATTGACTTATGAAATAATACATGAATTAACAACGTAATTTTCGAAATCCAGTTAATACCAAGTAAAATTACAGGAAATTAGTAAATTTACAAAATATTACATTATTTTAATATGAATTACACAAAGCAATGTAAACTATAGGAAAAACCTGCAAATAAATGGAAAATCAAGGAAAACATTGTAAATGTATTTAATAAATTGGTATATCATGTAATATTATTAAAAATTACTATTACAAATATGTAAAATACAGGATGGCCCCACCACCACTTTCTGCGTTCAGTCGGCCGAATAGCGTTGCAACTACGCACAACGCGTTGGCATCATTGTGCCGAGTACAGTCTAATAACGTATGAATCGTCGAACGTTACACGCGCTCTCTTATAATAATAATAATAGTAATAAACCACTTTAATCTGTCCATTTAGTGTTTGGTTGTTTGGTGCCCTTTAGTACGTATACAGGTTGTACACAAAGTTTTTGTGTTCCAAGTTTGCCGTCTGTTAAAATTGTAAAAGTTTACACTTTTTCCACTATTCTTTTAATGTTTTTGTACTGTAAAACATTATAACAATGGTGGAAAAACTATTGGCTTTCATAATTTGGACATAAAACGAATTTGTAGAACTTCCATAATGACATTCGTATTTTTACATTTATTTAAGCTTAAAATTATGTAAATGTACAGGGCTGAATAATGAATTATTACATAGCAGATGAACTACAATATTCATAGCACAAGTAATTTTACATATGTCATTTTTACCTGTTAACACGTGTACATTACCTGGGTTAAGAAGTAAAATTACATCAATCACAAACGAAAAGTACAAACATAGAAATGGAAAATGCGCTTGTTTAGATATGTATTTATTTTGCTATTACATACGTGTAACTTTTTACATGAATATCCATGGCAATAAATTACCAGTACTGGACCATGTAATTATTTTTTACTGTGTATGGGTGCACTCCGCGTACCGTAGAACAGAAAGGATTGAAAGGATTAACAACCTTGTGATCTGAGAGATACGGTTCAATAATGACGGAAGACGATTGTATGTTCTTTTCGATTCTTTTCTAGTTCTATGTTTAGTGTTAGTAGAATTAGCACTAGCATTAGAATTAACACTAGACCTAGAAGAACTAGAATCATGCGAGTTTAGCCGCACGTCTCATAAGACTCTAAACCCGAATGATTCTAGTTCTACGTTTAATGTTAGTTCTACTGCAACTAGTGCAATAATAATAAACAATGTACCGCTGAATAACAATTAAAACTAGAACTAACACAAGACCTAGAACTAGAATCATTTGGGTTTAGCCGTCTTAAGAGACGCACGGCTAAACCCGAATGTTTCTAGTTCTAGGTCTAGTGTTAATTCTAGTTTGACACTAGCACTATCACTAGAACTAACACTAGACCTAGAATTAGAAACATTCGGGTTTGGCCGTGCATCTCTTAAGACAACCGAAAACTCAGGGTTGTCATAAGAATGTCACCTTATTGCCTTCACCTTATCGTCACCTCCAAGCCTTATCTTTAGAGATAAAAACTTGATTGATGAAGCAAATTAAAGATTGAGTCTTAATCTTTAAAATGATATAAAGCAATCGCTATAAATATTTAAAATTTGTGTTGGAAAAATTAACTGTGGAGAGTTAAAAATTTACTTAATTATTTTTTATGCAAAACATAAAGAAATTCGTAGCACATAAAAATACTACTAATACAATAATAAAATCTCGTTTTAAGCGATAATATAGTCTACCCCATAAACTTTTACGAGTTTCATCCATTAAACTAACACATAAACTACCTCCCTGTTAAGGTAATTTATCACGATATTCTTCAATATTAAACAACCCCCCTCGATTCCCCGCATCAAAGATACAAATACCCACATTTCCGTTTAATCCCGCTACATAATCCCCCCGAAAAGGAAAAAAACGAAGGATATTTGTATCCATCCTGGGAAGAGGAGACACATCCGAGTGTTGTCAGTTTCAACGTTCAGTAACCCTTAATTCGAGCACGCGCCGGTCCGGGAAGACAATTCCCGAATTCGTGGGGAGAAATTCGGTTTTTTGGTCACAGACGACAAATGTAAAAGGCGACTTCGGGAGATCAGGGAGAGCTCCGGAAGAATAATCGTCCCCCGTTGCGGATGGGAGCGTTGCACGCCTGAGCCGATTAGGTGTCAGAAGGCGAAGTTGGCGTAAATCAAAAGGGGCCCACCCTCTAATGCGCTTATCCGCATGCAGACCTAGTAGCCATCTGACGCTGGATAAAATCCTCTTCTAGCACCAAAAGGATACGACCGTAAAAAAAATATTACCGCCAAAAGTCGTAGTGATCCAATCTAATTTAGAATGTACATAACCGCAATTGATTAATTGCTTGTGATTAATTGCGCGAAACAAATTGGTTTGTATTACCGTATTGTTCGGATAATTAGACATAATTAATCACAGCTGAATTAATAATCATTTAACATATCTTAGCTATTACATTCAAGTTTTTCCATTACAATAATGAAGTTGATTGTTATTTTATTAATTTTATTTCCAATTATTTTTTGTCATCACGATGGTGTGTTTGGTCACCATGGACATGGACATGGTCACGGGCATCATCATGCCAGCCCCGAAGAAGTATATAATTCATATGGAAGTAAGTTACATATAAAGTTATATTTGTATATATTTTATAGTTTTTTAGACGAATGTAAATCCGGTACAAAAATGAGACACCAATGTCAAACTTGCGAATGTGAAAATGGACTTTGGGCATGTTCAAATGTTGGATGCGTTAAAGGCGGTTTCTCGAGCAGATGGCGAAGAGCTTTAGGTTTAAATTTTAATTAGATTGACTTGTATTGTTAAAATAAAATCCTGTACAAAGCGATTAATTTGTTCAATGCACTGTTTTATTTTCTTCTACTTCAGAATGGAGTAATTTACTCTGTAAGGTTTTACTTAATGGTAGTTACGTGCCTCCTTTGAACGAATTAGTTAAACGGTATATTCCGGTTCCAACCACACGCTTTCATCGCATTTTAGATAAAAGCTCGGCAGAAAACCAATTACAGCTCCTATAAATTAGTTATTTTAAAACCGTACGGTTTAAAACCGTAGAGTTCATATCGATTGGGGAGACTATTTTAAATTCCAAAGTGAATGGTACACAACTAATAAAAAATTTAATTCCCCAAATTTTGCTAAAAAATTTATACAATTTCAATATTGAAATATAAATTGCATTTATTTATTCAAAATCAATGAAAATTATTGTCATATTCAAGCTTTTATATCAAAAAGCATAAAATAGCACATGAAGTGTTGTGGTAATCTATTAAACTCGAAAAAGTGTATTATTTATGAATTAAAATGAGCAGTATTTTACAACATTTTATAAATAAGTTTTTCTGCATCGAAAATCTTTGTTGCCTTATAAACTACACCTTATTATGAGCAAACTTGGTACTGATACGTTTTTAAAGCACCCTAAACCAGTTGTTCAACTTAATCACATTTTTAGAAACAAAACTGGCCTTAAAAATAGGTTAGAGCTTAAAAGTTGTGCATAAAAAAGAAGGGAAACTGAATGACCTAGAATAAGCACATTGTGGGGTTCTTACTAAACAAAAATATCGTACATTCTATATTTTCCTTATTATTTGTTTCTAGAGTGTCTAATTGGTAATATACAGTATGTCATTTCAGTATGTCAACATTTAACATATTTTATACGCTGTGTTCAGAAAATTGAAAAAACTTTAAATGGTACAAGAGCAAAGTGCATTTATTTGAGAAGATAAGGAAATAAGTTACTAGGAAAAGTTGTTCATAAGTAAGCTTTATTGCCACTTCGCTTTTATACTTTATTAGCTGTTATTATTGTCAGCTTAAAATTCTTACTTTACAGCAAAAAATTTACTTGGTGCAATATTATGGGAAAGGCGAAAAATCTTATCGTCGAGTTATCCAGGAATTTAATGAAAAATTCCCCAATGTGTACAGGGTGTCCCAATTTCGATGTCCGCATAGGCTATCTCCGAAACTAAAAGAGATGCAAAAAAAGTAGCTTACATGTCATGATCTCGTTTTTCGAGAAAATGCTAATGCCGAAAACTCCGAACAGCTATCGTCTTTTGTTTTCGCCCTATCGGCAAAAACTGAAAATTTTGCGAAAACGACAATCGCGAATATCTCACTTATTATCAAAGATGGAGTATTATAAATAAAACATTATATGGGCAACTTTTTACGAAGAATTCAGTGGCGTAGGTAGAATTTTTTTCCCATCTTTTATTTTCGAGATTTTAGACGTAACTTTATTTTTTTAAATGGAAACCATAGTTGGCTATGACTTAAAATAATTTGTTATTTTCTTCTGATAACAAATATATATAGTTTGTGGGGTATATTTCTTATAGTTATTGAATAATTAACAAAAATTCATTTTGTTCCATCTAAATCTAATGTATGTATTTAAAAGTTAATGTTGCTATGGTGATAACCATACATACATACTATGATGGAACATAATGTATCAATTTTTGTTGTTCTTTCTGAAACTATTGTATGTATTTAAAACTTAACTGTTGTTATGGTAATAACCATACCATGATGGAAAACATTGTTTCCAATTATTGCCAAAGTTTGTAGCAGTATTTCAAAATTCACTAACAACTCTGGCATTATGTGCTGGTGCTCCGTAATATTGAAAATATATCATTTGAGACATATTTAATGGCAAATTGTCGACCAAAGGCTCAATGTGCTTCCTTAATATATTGAGGTATATGCCAAAATTCTATTATCTAAAGGGCACACCATACATTGAACCGTAATCTTCTTTGAACACTCAGAGACTTCATCGGTCCAGATGACATTTTGAACAAACAGCAGATTATTTAATTTTTCTAAATATCATCTACAAAATTCTAATCTGCACGTAAATAATGAGTTAGCCCCGCTTTGTATGGTTTATACTTATTTTTCTTTTATATTCGGGAGCAGCGGCTTTTGGGTCAGATGTCGTGTTCAATTTCTCTGCAAGATGTTGATGGATTTATCGCAAGTGAAGCCAACACATTGACTTCATCCTCTTGCAGGTCATTTTGATATGTTTTTGCACGTGGTTTGGGGAAGGACCAAAAATCTATTAAATTTTCTGCTAACATATAGCATTCCATCATGTTACAGTTTTCATAATATTCTAAATTCATTGTAAATTTTATTCAGTTTTGTTATACTTTGACACTTAACACGCTGGTGCTTCGTACCAGCACATAATTCCAGAGTTGTTATCGAATTTTTAAATACAAACTTAAGCAATTATTTGATACATTATGTTCCATCATAGTATGTATGGTTATCACCATAGCAACATTAACTTTTAAATACATACATTAGTTTTAGATAGAACAAAATGAATTTTTGTTAATTATTCAATAACTATAAGAAATATACCCACAAACTATATATATTTGTTATCAGAAGCAAATAACAAATTATTTTAGGTCATAGCCAACTATTTTGGCTATGATGGCTTCCATGCTCATCGTTGAGAGTGATGAAAAATCAAAAATCAGGTTAACGATGATATAATTTTATTATTCGCAAGCTGTCGAAACATTGTAGCACCAATTGCGAATAATAAAATTATATCATCGTTAACCTGATTTTTGATTTTTCATAGCCAACTATGGTTTCCATTTAAAAAAATAAAGTTACGTCTAAAATCTCGAAAGTAAAAGATGGGGAAAAAATTCTACCTACGCCACTGAATTCTTCGTAAAAAGTTGCCCATATAATGTTTTATTTTTAATACTCCATCTTTGCTAATAAGTGAGATATTCGCGAATGTCATTTTCGCAAAATTTTCAGTTTTTGCCGATAGGGCGAAAACAAAAGACGATAGCTGTTCGGAGTTTTCGGTATTAGCATTTTCTCGAAAAACGAGATCATGACATGTAAGCTATTTTTTTTCTATCTCTTTTAGTTTCAGAGATAGCCTATGTGGACATCGAAATTGGGACACCTGTACGTTTCTGAGACTACTTGCCATAAAATAATTTTGAAGTTTTTAAGCACTGGGTCATTGTTGCGAATACCTAGAGAAAAGAAGAGATACGATGAAAATAATGCAAGCACTTTGTTGGTATTACATTCAGTAGAGGAACACCCGAAATTATCATTAAGAAGAAGAGCTGAAAATCTCCAATTTGTTAAAAAGTCGCAAATTCAGAAGATATTAAAACACAACAAGATACATCCATACAAGCCAGTTTTTAAACATGTCTGGTTGAAAAAGATCCAACAGTCGGCGGTTGCGGAACATTGCCATGCAGAGGGGCACCGAATAGACTTCGAACAAACAAAGGTGCTGGCTAGGGACAACAGATACTACCAAAGACTGACAAGAGAAGCCATAGAGATCCACCGACATAAAAAATAACGTCAACAGAGAGGATGGCTGGGAGCTTAGCAGAACATGGAAGATGGTGGTGAACACGAAGACCTCTTCCCGCCTCACGCCGGACACGACGCAATCAGTTACTAATTAGCTTGTAATTAGCACTAACTGATTATTAATTAGTTTTTTCCGACTTATATACAGTTACCGATTTTTGATCTCGTCACTTCGAACCAGTTTCTGAAGAAGGTTGCAACATGGCATCCGAAACGTCAAACCTTTTATTAAAAGACGCACGACAAAACCAGAAAGTTTCTAGTGTTAGTTCTAATTTTAGTTTAATGTTTTGGAAGTCGGCGAAGAAGCAAAACGTTTGGACTTTTGTTTGTGAGTTTCCAGTATGGAAAGAGGATTTCATAAGAAAATAATGGTTTCTGATGAATCAACTTTTTCGACCAATGGTGTTGTGGCTTCGCAACATGCACGATATTGGAGTGACTCTAATCCGCATTTTTGAATACCACGGAGGCGTTAGTGCTGTGTTAATAAAGTAAATGTGTGGTGCGCCATTTTTTATTTACGGAATAATAGGGCCATACTTCTTTGACACTACTTGTAATGTGAATAGTTATTTAGCTATGTTAAGATATTTACCTCGACAGTGAATTAGCCAATCTTCCATTAGAATACAGTGGTTCATTTTATTTTCAACTAGATGGATGCCCAGCACAAGGACAGTAGAATCTAACAGGACTCCTACATCCATTGTTGTGACAACCTGCCCGCAAACTACGTCACATTTTCCACGCCCAGCTGTTGTTATGGTCTATGTGTTTGTCGTGTATTTTTAGAGGTTATATCCTAGACGTATTCATATTATTTTTGAAGTTTTATGCTTTTAGACGTATTAATGTCTATCATATAACCTCTAAAAACGCAGACAGTTACCAGGCGTGGCAAATAGTGTGACGTAGAGTGCGGGCAACCAATCCCTAGTGGACTACAAAAATACAATGGATGTAGCAGTCCTGTTAGATTCTATTGTCCTTGTGCCCAGCATATTATGCGGCAACGGTTAGACAATACGTTTCCAGACCACTGGATTGGGAGACAAGGACCAGTTCAGTGGCCTCCTAGGTGCCCAGATTTAACATTAATGGATTTTTTCCTATGGGGCCGATTGAAACAAATTGTTTATCGCACACCTCAAATAAATGCCACTACTGATCAATTAAAGGATGCGATTAGAGATGCCGTTGCTTCAATATCATTACATGAGGTTAGAAAAAGTTTTGATGAATTACTTGTTCGTTTAAAGGTATGTGCCCAACAGGGTGGTAGTGTGTTTGAGTAAATAAACTTACAACTTCTGCATTGTTAATTTAGAATTAGTTATTTGATATTAAAATAAATTTAATGATCACAAATAAATAAAAGCACGCCGATTTTTTAGAAAATTGGTATTAGAGACTACCTTTTACTTTGTACAACTTTTAATAGTAACTTAATTCCTTATCTTCTCAAATAAATGCACTTTACTCTTGTACCATTTAAAGTTTTTTCAATTTTCTGAACACCGCGTATAAAATATGTTAAATGTTTCTATCCCAATCTTACTCTAAGAACTAGCAAAACTTTTTATCAAGATTAAGTTTTTTCGATAAAATAAAAAGGTTTTTCCTATTCAACACCTTTTCCGTGGACATACTTTAGATTGATAATATTTTTTTGTAATTCGCGACGGTAACGAAAGCTCTAACAGTACTCAAACGGGTGCTGTAATGAGACTCCTTACAGCATCCGATGCTGTAATGAGATTTTAGTAACATTTTATGGAACCAGTTCAAGTTGGTGACATTGGGTCATTAATTTTTCTAGTTGTCAATGTGACAATTTTTGNATCCTTAAGCCAGTGTCTCAGTGGCATTTTAAATTTAACCAATGTAAGAGATATATTATACGACGTGGCAACAAAAACGCCATCACCATTCGAGGTGAGTTATCTTACCGTTCAGACACCGGAACATTCAAAGGAGTTTTTAGGAAAAACCAAACCGCCATGAATATCCAGCCAAAAGAAATTCCTACCGGAGTGAAACCAAAAGATCTGAAAATGAGAGATGTAAATAACTTGTTAAGCAAACATTATGGAAAGAACTGGAGAGCGGTAGAAAATTTGGCTTATTATAGAGATGTGTTGGGAAAATTTCAGAACAATAATATTCCTGGCGATTCTCGAGAAGACAGTGGGGACGAAGAGCCTAGTTTATGTGAATCAACCGAAAATATACCTGATGTTACAGTTTAAGAGTTTTTTAAGTACAGTTTTTAAATAACATATCTTTCAAAAAATAAAGTTTCCTGTTATTAGCTACAAAGAGATTTGATTCACTTTCAATTCATGCCTAATCCATTTTGTTCAGATTCAAATGAGCCTTAATCCACAGTTTGGTAGCAAACGCAACCAAACACCATTTTTAAATCCACTTTGTGATTTTTATATCTATTTCAAAAGACGTGGTTATAGAATTTTTGAAACTTCAGTAAGTCTTCTAATAACAAATAAATTATGTTTGAATTATTAACGCCAAAATCATCCCAAAATACTTATTTGCCGTTTTCTCAAAATCGAAAAATTTGGACTTAAGGGTATTTGAAACCAAACAACTCAATTGTCAATTCAAATTTCTATTTTCAAGTGTTACGGTGTTACCAACTGCTGCATACCTATTTCCCTACATTGTCAAAATTTATTTTTTTTGTTAAAAAAAAGGATAAAAATGCGAATTACAAAAAATAGCATAAAAAACACGTTTTATGCGGCTTCGCCACTCGTTTTTCAACTTGAATGACTGCTTTAAGTCTTATGAAATGTGTTTTAATATACTATTCCTTAATCAAAAATTTCGTAAAATCTCGAAAACCTTTGTCAACTAATATGATGGCTATCTTTGAGGTTATATTGATTTATTTCGAAACATTTATCAATGCTATATATTCATGACTTTTTGTGAGCTAATATTATTTTATAATTTTGTGGAACTTTAAATTCCTTAATTATTATTACCAACATGTTTCGGTTATTAATCGAATGTCTGTGTTTGAAGTTTATGTTATTAGTATAGAAATTCACCAACATTATTGACAGTTTATAGGTTCTTGGGTTGGATGAACTAATTATGGATCTAATAGGATTATTAAGCTTGTGTAGCTTTAGTAGTGTTTACAACGTTAATAATTACCTGAACATTTATTAACACTGTCTTTAGTACTACCTTTCGTAGTTTCTTTAGTTCGTTAATAAAATCTACTATCGTCTTTTATTTCGATTAGGCGTTTCATCACAAATACTTTCTTGTTCTACATTTCATTTTAATAAAAAATCCCTTAAAACTTGTTATCGAAATTTGTACCTTCCATACCATTCTGCTAACCCAACATTTTCTAGATTATCTAGCAATATTAATCGTTTCCGACATCTTTCAACATATCATCGTTCATGCCCATTTCAACATTCTCACAAAAATCTTTGAGCAACTTCCTTGATATTGTTCAACGCCATTGTTATATCTCTTAACATTTCGTAATTTCTTCAAATATCATCACTAGCGTCCATCAACACCCGGACCTTCTCCATCATTTGTCAATATCGTTTTTAACATCCACAAGGTGTCTAGAAATGGTAGCATGTATTTGCAAATTTAATAAAAAAACACTACAAGTCAGGTAAATATTTTCAACGATGCCTTCACCAGACATGACATCTCACACAATAACTATGTAATGGTTGTTTATGTTTCTGTGTTGGATTTTCGTTGTCCCAATAGCGGCAATTATGTCATTTACATGACCATTTAAATGAAAGTTCGCTTCATCACTAAACAGAATTGTTTGAAATGGTGAGTGACGTTGAAGCTTTTCAAATTGGATTTTGTAACGACGATTTTTTACTGAATTTTTACCAGTTATTGACTGCGTTTTCAAACTGAACCTCGCATTTCCTTTATCGTTTGTTAACCTCGAAATCGTCTTTAATTACGGAGTTTCACAGTCGAACCGATATTTTCAAAAATTCTACACTTATATGGATAGTAGCCAGGTAGATCATCTCCAAAGAGGAATGTAATAACTTAACAGCGGGGTTACATGGGCTACACAGATACAAACACCATTCAATATCATTCTGATTATCTAACATTTTCTAGAACATTTAGCAATATAAATCGACATTTTCCAACAAATTATTCTCTGATTATTTATCTCGGATTATTATTTGTCCTTCACATTTGTCGACATCATTATTAGTATATTGATCTCTCAACATTCCCCCTAACATCTTACAATAAGACTATATCATGGCCTTCTTAAATATTCTCTATTGTATCCCTCAACTTTCTCAATGATACCTGTAAACATAGTTTTTGCGCAACAAAATCCGGCTTCTTTCTTAGGTTAGATTAAGTTAAGTAAGGCTAGGTTCGATTGGGTTGGATTAAGTTAGGTTAGATTTACCTACAGCATCCTTCAACATCCTCCTCGACTTCTTTGAACATAATCAGTGCTCAATAAAATCTCGGTCACCCTCAATATCTTCTCCGTCATCTATCAATATCGCCTTTGACTCATCATAGATATCTCTCATCATCGCCGATATATTATATTATATATATTATAGTATCTAGCCTTCCTCAACATGTTCAATCAGCGTCCTCGCTGACATCTTTGAATATAATTATTACTCTGTTAAAGATAATCCCTAACATTCTACTTCCTCAACATTTTCTGGATCATCTACCAACAGATTATGGTCAATATCAGCATTTAATTGAAATATTAGAGCATCGTCCCTGATATTTTAGGTCATCGTTGATGCCCGGTCATGCCTGATATCTTTTAACATAACCTCCATCATTTATCAACACAATCTAGGTCTACCTCAGTACATTCTCCATCATCTATCTATCATCTGTAATAATCATCTTTGATATATCTCAATATTACCCAATATGTACATGGTTCTCCTCAACATATTCAACATCCTCCTTGATGGATCTAAAAATAATGCTTAATCAATGTAATTTCCAATAACTTTTCAAACTAATTTGATCAAAAAATTCTTGTGGTCTTATGTACTCGTTTCATTGCTCGTTACAATTATTAACCTAAGTTCTTATCAGCCGGAATGAAAGTGAGATTATTATCTTCTCTGTTTATATTCATCTACACAGTTTCCTGTCATTTTTTAATGTCTGTGAAATTCTTAAGGTGTTTGTCTGCTTTTTGAAAATGTTTCTTTGACATCTTTACTTATTTTTATTACTTCAATTTCATGTCCTTCCATTGTGGCTTATATAGCAATCATTTCACCGCAAGACCAACAATATAAAAATACTTCTCTAGCCGTCTAGTGGTTTTACAATGATGCCACTACAATAAGCGCGTGTGCAGACAGTAACCCCACCACTCTGTGCATAAATTTCGGCGCAAGGAAAGCTAAATTCTGATAATTCACGTGGAAAAAGTGAGGTTGGGGTATATAATTCGTTTAGTGTGCATTATTTCGTTTTTAGTGTGTTTTTCAAATATGAGTGGTAAGTTTTTAATAATTATCTATTGTTCAATGTATAATTGTACTTACTATTAATCTGTGAGTAGATATTACTACTATTTGAGTATTATTTTATGAAAACCCTTCAGGTTTCACAATGAAACCACTAAGCACTAGGCAAATCCAATACAAACAGTGTTTTCGATTGCTGAGCTAGAAAAAATTGAGCCAGATGCTTTGTTTACTTTATTAGAAAATATTCCATCTGATGCAGAATCCGAGACAAGTGGTGATGACGACGAAGATGAAAATTTACCAGAGTTAGGAGATGGCTTAGCAAATAAAGAGCAGGAAAAATGCAGAATTTTGGATATAGCTAATTTGCCAATAATTTTTCAAGATGAAGAAAATGAAGAGAATTGGGATTCCGACGATGAAGTGTCCCTTTCGGAGATAAGGAGACGTGAATTAGCCACGAAAACTGTATGGACTAAAACTGCGTACAACTGCTTGAAAAATAAAAAAGATTTTGGTGGGGATTATGGTCCCAACATTCCAGATAATGTAGAAGCTCCAACCGACACATTCTTTCAACTTTTTCACAAAAGTTTAATTGATTATCTTGTTTTTCAGACAAATTTGTATGCGGTACAAAAAACCAACCGTGCAACTTTTACTGCAACAAACTTGAAGGAAATGAAAACTTTTCTTGGTATCAATATGCTGATGGGTATCAAGAGGTTGCCAAGCTATCTTGATTATTGGTCCTCTAGGCCAGAACTTAGAGATGAGTTCATAGCCTCAAAAATGTCAAGAGATAGATTCAAGTGGTTCCATGATATATGCATGTGGAATTGTAAAATGTGGAAGAAGAGATTTGCCGCCGGGTGTAACAGATGACAAAGATCTACGAAGAGGTGAATCAGATTACAGGGTCAGTTTAGATGGAATTGTCTATGTGAAGTTGAAAGACACTAAAGCAGTAAATTTTTTGTGTAATCATATGAATCTTACGGAACAATCTCATACAACCAGGAAACAAACAGATGGTACACTGCAGGAAATTGCATGCCCACAATTAGTAGTAAGCTACAATAAACATATGGGACATGTAGATAGATTTGATATGTTGAAGTCTCTTTATGAAATCGATAGAAAATCAAAGAAATGGTGGCACAGGATCTTTTGGTACTTACTGGATGCGGCTGTTGTAAACGCTTACATAATCTTCAAAGAAAGGGCTCAATCTAAGTCAATGACACTAAAGCTTTTTAGGTTATGTTATTTTGGGACTTATTGGAAGTGACAGTAAAACCACCAAAATCGGACGTCCTTCATCAATTACCTATTTCAAAACTACAGTAGCCCCAGAAATTAGGTTCGATTCCTATGCCCATATGCTAATTCATGGTTCATCCAGAAGATGCGCGCTTTGCAGTTCCAAGGCTCAACCTCATCGCACCAGGTGGATGTGTTCAAGGTAAAAATAGTGCCGCCTGTCTTTTATGGTCTCGTACATATTTTCTGTTTCAGATGTAACGTTGGATTGTGTTTAAATGACCAAAAGAATTGTTTCGTTGAATACCATAAGATATAATATAAACAAACACACTGTAAAAATTTGTACTCAATATATTTCTAACTGCCTAGTGGTTTCACGGCGAAACCTCCCTTTTATGTCATTCCGGGGTAACTAAATCTTTCTTTTGATATGTATATCTTAATCGAATTAAAACAAATGCTGTTGGTAGTGATGGAGTTACGAAGCAGATGCTTTTATTAAGTTCTCCGGTGACACTGCCGTACATGTGCCACATTATCAACTTTTGCATCGAGGGGTCGGTCTATCCGAGGCAGTGGAGGGGTGCTCTTGTTAAACCTGTACCTAAAACTGGAACGGTTGCTTGTTTGCAGGATCTTAGGCCTATAAGTATTTTGCCGGTCTTTTCTAAAGTATTTGAAAGATTATTGTCCACTAGGTTGTGGTCACATTTAAATGCGCATTGTATACTACCTAGCTTGCAGTCGGGTTTCCGTTCTGGGTATAGCTGCACTACGACTCTTTTGGATATCACGGATGATGTTCTACGTGGTATCGATGACGGGTTGGCCACGGCTCTGGTCTTGCTTGACTTTTCCAAAGCTTTTGATACTTTGCATCATTCGCTGCTGGTTGGAGTGCTTGGGTATATTGGACTGTCGGGGTCTGCTCTCAATCTTATTCAGAATTATCTTTGTTACCGTTCACAGCGAGTAGCTTGTAATGGTGAGTTATCTGCACAAGTTGAGGTCGTGTCGGGTGTGCCGCAGGGTTCTATTCTTGGCCCAATTCTGTTTTCAATTTATACTTCCCAACTGTGTTTGGCTGTAAAGCACTGTACTGCGCACATGTATGCTGATGATATTCAATTATACTACACTTTTCCAACATCAAATCTAGCTGTGGCTGAAAGTAATATTAATGCTGACTTGAAGGCCTTGGTCAATACTGCTAATGAGCACAGCTTAAGGATAAATCCATCTAAGTCATCGGTGATGGTCTTTGGGAGCCGGGGTGTTTTGGACGAAGTCAGGGATGGGTTGAGCTTGAAGATTGACTCTGATGTTTTGCAGGTTGCTGAAAGTGCAAGGAATTTGGGTATCATTATTGACAGTAAACTTAGATTTGACTCGTACATTGGTAGTCTACTGCGTCGTGCATATGCAGCGTTAAAATTGCTCTATAATAGTAGGCATTTATTGGAACAGCAACTGCGGATACGCTTGTGTGACGCCCTGGTTCTCTCGATCTTTAATTACGGTGATGTATTATATGGCCCTTGTATTGATAATATTCACAAGGTAAGAATTCAAAGAGTTCAGAATGCGTGCTTACGTTTTATTTATGGCATTAGGAAATATGCGAGTATCTCATACACCTTAAAATGGGTGGGCTGGTTGAATATGTCACGTCGTAGGGCCCTTCACTCTGCTTACCTCTACCATAAGGTTTTGACTACCAAATGTCCACCATATTTATACAACAAAATTCAATTTCGAACAGACGTTCATAATATTAATATTAGGCACAGACATACGTTAACAATACCCCAGCATCGACTGGAAATTTTTAAAAGATCTTTCACGTATTGTGTGCCTAATTTGTTGAATAACTGTCCACTTTCGGTCTTGCAGGAAACTGAGCGGGTTTTCAGGGTGATATATAGGTCTGAGTTATTGAATGAGCAGAATTGTGATGACATATGAATCAATTTTTTTTTTTTTTTTTTTTTTTTTTTTTTTTTTTTTTTTTTTTTTTTTTTTTTTTTTTTTTTTTTTTTGTTGTTTTTTCTCTTTTTTCTTTCTTTTATTGTTTTTTCGTGTTTCTTCTCCTTTCCTTGTCTTAACTCTTCTTATTTACTAGAAAGCTAGTCTTACTATTATGTATAATTGGTATTAATTTTAAGTTTTTGGTAACAACTAGTCTTTCTATTTCCGTTTGCCGTCATGAAGTTTAAGTTTATTTATACAAAATGTAGAAAAAGGACCAATGAAAAACAGCTGACCCATTGGGAATGCTGACGTGGTCCTTTTTAACTCATGGCATTTCATTTTGGTTTTATTTTAGTTTTTAAGTATTTTGTTATTGGGGTTTATAATGGTGCTATGGGTTAATAAACATTATTATTATTATTATTATTATATATGTTCTGCTGACATATACAGGTGTCTCACGTAACTGGCTCGTTAGAACTTTTTTAGGTTCCAGTATTCATACAGTTTTGAAATTTTGGTAGTATGGGTTGTTCAGTCGGAACTTTCGATCTAAAATATTTTCAAGGTGGCTGCCACTTCCGGTCTACCGGAAATAGACCATAACTTCGTTATTTTAAATGGAATGCTATAGTTTTTATTGCACCTTTTAATTGTACGTAAAAAAATATGTTGACTTTCATAAAAGTTATTGGTACCTAGCGTTTTTCGTTTTCGAGTTACTTTGATTTTAAGGTTATTTTGGCAAATTTCACCATGCTCTTTAAAACCTTATATTCCAGACAACGTTCATTCAAAAAAGCTCTAAATTGGCGCGATTACTCTTCAGATGCTCTCAAATAAATTGTCATATATTGTATCAGAGTATCTTATACAGGATGGTCAAAAATTGAATTACCGTGTCTCCATATTCAATGGGGAGAAAGTCGAATAATAATAGAAATAAATTAAACAAAAAACTGTCAAAATGTCATGGCCTTCTAATAAAAATACAAACGGTTCTAAAAAAATATGGGGCGTCCCATTTAAAATTTTCGACTTTCTCGCCATTGAATATGGAGAAACAGTAATTCAATTTTTGACCAGCCTGTATAAGATACTCCGATATAACAAATGACAATCTGTTTGACAACATCTGAAGAGTAATCGTGCCAAAGTAGATCTTTTTTGAATGAACTTTGGCTGAGATATGGAGTTTTAAAGAGCATGTTGAAATTTACCAAAAAAAGTTTAAAACCAAAATAACTCGAAAACGAAAAACACTAGGTACCAATAACATTTATCAAAGTCAACCTATTTTTTTACGTACAATTAAATTGTGTAATAAAAACTATAACATTCCATTTAAAATAGCGAAGTTATGGTCTACTTCCGGTAGACCGGAAGTGGCGGCCATCTTGAAAATATTTTAGATCGAAAGTTCCGAATGAACAACCAATGCTACCAAAATTTCAAATCTCTACGAATAGTGGAACCTGAACCAGTTACGTGAGACACCCTGTATATTAACAATATTTTTAAAGAAAATCATTTTTTTAACTAAATTTAAAAAGTCAGTCAACAAAGGGTAAACTTCAAAAAAGAATTTATCTTTGAAACAGATTTTCAGCATATTGTATTTTACAGAAGTTGTTTTGCTCTATTTATACACTATCGATTTTTCTATCCATTCCTTCATTATAAAATATTTTTATAAGACAAACACTCAAATTTTGTTCCAAAAACACCAACACGATTAAAATTTTTATTTTACAAAGCCTCTCTGAGTGTATGAGATTAAAAAAAAGAGTTAACGTAAATCCAGAGGAAATGAATCGTTTATATAGAAACTATGTCGAAAATCCGAAAATGCGGTTTCGTTTTATTAGTTGGGAAACTATTAAATGTTTTATATATCGTAGAGAGTTAGTTTCAACCCTCATAACCCAACATTCACGATCGCCGCTTTTGTTATAGAGTTTTAGCCCCTGCTGGTGTATCGCCATCGCTCTCGCAACCGATTTGCAGCGACTTTTATGTGCTTGCCATTAGCACGTAGTGTTTTAATAACTGCACCAATACCACCACCTGGGTGGTATATACCGTTTAAGTTTTTCAGCCCCTCTTTCCATCCCGCCAATTCTTCTACTTCAGTCGAATGGAAAGACAGAAAGGGAGTGTAATGCAGTTGAACGTCGGGGAAATGGAATTTTTAGTGACTCAGCATCGTGTCGATCCGTTTCGATGCAATGGTAGAAACTTCAAGCGTTATTGACTGCGATACGTCTAGGGGGGCTCTTTTACGTTTCATTCTTTTTTAGATTCGAACGTTGAGAATGTTTTCTATTTCTCGCCATTTAAACACAACACAATGATTTTTAATTCAAACAAAACAAACTGTACGGTTTAAACAAAAGTAAACAATGGGAGGTAACAAAGGTATAAAAAGAAAAATCCTCATTAGGGATTACAACGAGACCTCCACCGAACAAATAGTATGAATTCACAAACGAGCCGCATCTAGCAAAAAAATCCCGAAGAGAAAAACTCGTCTCTCTCTCGTTTAGCTGTTTTTATTGGGATTTCTTTTATACATTAGACGCGAAATAGACCGACGCGCGAAGGTTTCCATCCTTTGAAAACGAGTTGGTTTTTGGTTTACCTTTACGTGATGCAATGAAGAGACTTTCTGCAGCAACACGAGACATAAAATTGCCATAGCTGTCAATGGCCACCTTCTCAATGTTTCCATCATCTGAAACAAATAATTTTTTATTTTAGATTTATGATTATTGCAAGAAGATAGTTAGACAATAAATATAAATCCAACAAGATTGATTTAATTTCCAGAACGTTTGGCCCAGATATTCCCTCTATTCTCTTTTGGTTTCATTGTCATAAACCGCACGAACCCGAGTTTCCTTCATGGGCCATTTCATCACCGACCCATTTTGCTCAACTACCGAGGACATAACGTAAACTAGGCGATATCCATCCCAGTCAACGGCCGAGGAAGCAACGCTTAATCACGGAACGCAGTCCCATTAAGGTAATGAGGGAATAAAGCGGCAACGTCGCACAGCTAATTGGACGACGTCTTTTTTTGGAGCTTTCGAAATTTTTGCTTTACCCCGCTTGACGGATGGAACTGATGTTTGCTCTTTTTTTTCAACAAAAATAAACAAAGCCCAACCCGAAAAGCTCGTATTCGCCAGGATTGTTTTACGAAAACTTTGTACGCGTTCCAGGAAACTCGACACACACGATGTGCTTTTTGTTATTGTTGATGTTTACACATTGAATGGGAAGTATATAAAGGAAAAAAAAAACACTATAAATATAAAGTTAATTAACTTGTTGGGGATGGAGAAGTTGAATTGTCGATTGGAAGAGTTTTGAACGGAAGGTTATTATTCATGGCCGCAAACCATAATGAATTAATTTCGACCGAGTGTGCACCGGTTGGTGACGTCAAGAGAGACGCTCCATTATGGAGCGGACGGGCCACTCAACGCTCAGCATCGGTTTTTTCACGAGTCCCAGGTGTCCATGACATCCGGTTATCGCTTCGACCCATCAAATTGTAAAGGGTACCTTTACAATTCGATTCGAACCTAATAATCTAAATAGTGGTAATAATCGAATATTACTTACTAAAAATAAGAAATAATTTTGTTTAACCCATTTGTATCGTAAGCTCAGGCTTTTCCTAGCCATTATCATCGAAACGCATATACCCTTTCAATAGGGAGCGAAATAAAATTAGAATTAAATTAACACTATCACTAGAAGTAATATTATACCTAGAACTAGATACATTCGTGTTTTAACCGCACGTCTCTTAAGCCTTTGTGTCCCAATGGTACTTTAAAGTACCGGTAGTTTTAAACATTCATTTTAAACTGTTGTCATCTATTCGACGCATTTAAAGCTGTCGGTACTTTCTACTATACAAGAAAGAATCTGTATAAAAAATGACACAATTCGCACTGTAGGGTTTTTAGGTATATTTAAACTTATCTGTCCAAATGTGATGGTTAGAAGTTTAGTGAAAAGTGGTGTTGTTGAATTTTGTTGTTCAAAAAGGTATTTCGTTGATAAATGGTTATTAGGTGTGATTTATACAAATCATTTTAAAAAGAAAGCATTGACACTTTTAGGTTATATGAAAATGTAAGTTTTATTTCAACATTTTTTTTCTTAATATTTTTCCAATCCAACCCTACAATTATTATACATCATTTTAAAGAGAAAGCTTTGAGTTTTAATTTAAAATAACTCTCATTCCTTAATTTCCATAAATACGGCTTCCAGGAATTTTTAAATTAATATCTTTTTTGACACTTTTAGGTTATACGAAAATGTAAGTTTTATTTCAACATTTTTCTTCTCACTATTTTTCCAATCCAACCCAACAATTATTATACATCATTTTAAAGAGAAAGCTTTGAGTTTTAATTTAAAATAACTCTCATTCCTTAATTTCCATAAATACGGCTTCCAAGAATTTTTAAATTAGCATCTTTTTTGACACTTTTGGGTTATACGAAAATGTAAGTTTTATTTCAACATTTTTTTTCTTAATATTTTTGCAATCCAACCCAACAATTATTATACATCATTTTAAAGAGAAAGCTTTGAGCTTTAATTTAAAATAACTCTCATTCCTTAATTTCAATAAATACGGCTTCCAGGAATTTTTAAATTAGCATCTTTTTTGACACTTTTAGGTTATACGAAAATGTAAGTTTTGTTTCAACATTTTTTTTCTCAATATTTTTCCAATCCAACCCAACAATTATTATACATCATTTTAAAGAGAAAGCTTTGAGCTTTAATTTAAAATAAGTTTCATTCCTTAATTTCAATAAATACGGCTTCCAGGAATTTTTAAATTAGCATCTTTTTTGACACTTTTAGGTTATACGAAAATGTAAGTTTTGTTTCAACATTTTTTTTCTCAATATTTTTCCAATCCAACCCAACAATTATTATACATCATTTTAAAGAGAAAGCTTTGAGCTTTAATTTAAAATAAGTTTCATTCCTTAATTTCAATAAATACGGCTTCCAGGAATTTTTAAATTAGCATCTTTTTTGACACTTTTAGGTTATACGAAAATGTAAGTTTTGTTTCAACATTTTTTTTCTCAATATTTTTCCAATCCAACCCAACAATTATTATACATCATTTTAAAGAGAAAGCTTTGAGCTTTAATTTAAAATAAGTTTCATTCCTTAATTTCAATAAATACGGCTTCCAGGAATTTTTAAATTAGCATCTTTTTTGACACTTTTAGGTTATACGAAAATGTAAGTTTTGTTTCAACATTTTTTTTCTCAATATTTTTCCAATCCAACCCAACAATTATTATACATCATTTTAAAGAGAAAGCTTTGAGCTTTAATTTAAAATAAGTTTCATTCCTTAATTTCAATAAATACGGCTTCCAGGAATTTTTAAATTAGCATCTTTTTTGACACTTTTAGGTTATACGAAAATGTAAGTTTTATTTCAACATTTTTTTTCTTAATATTTTTCCAATCCAACCCAACAATTATTATACATCATTTTAAAGAGAAAGCTTTGAGTTTTAATTTAAAATAAGTTTCATTCCATAATTTCAATAAATACGGCTTCCAGAAATTTTTAAATTTGCATCTTTTTGACACTTTTAGGTTATACGCAAATGTAAGTTTTGTTTCATAATTCCTTTTCTCAATAATTTTCCAATCCAACCCAACGATTATTATACATCATTTTAAAGAGAAAGCTTTGAGCTTCAATTTAAAATAAGTTTCATTTCTTAATTTCAATAAACACGGCTTCCAGGAATTTTTGAATTAGCATCTTTTTTGACACTTTTAGGATATACGAAAATGTAAGTTATGTTTCAATATTTTTTTTTCTCAATATTTTTCCAATCCAACCCAACGATTATTATACATCGATTTAAACAGAAAGCTTTAAGCTTCAAATTAAAATAAGTTTCAGTTTTTAATTTCAATAAACACGGTTTCCAGGAATTTTTGAATTAGCATCTTTTTTGACACTTAGATTATGCGAAAATGTTGCTTTTTGCTCAATATGGTTTTTCTCAATATTCTATCAGATTTTCGTCGTTCTGTACAGGTCTGATAAACAAATATTCAAATTTATTGCGTCCACGAAAATGTCGTAGCGCAGTTGTGAAAATTGTTCTGCCAAAGCTGTTTAGCTGTTTAGCAGTGCAATGTTTATTTATGTTGTAATGAGAGAAAGAACTGTTTTTCTGAATACCATAATGTGATTTAGGTCTAGTATTAGTTCTAGTTTTAATTGTTATGCAGCGCTAGACCAAGAACTAGAATCATTCGGGTTTAGCCGTCTTAAGAGACGTACGGCTAGACCCAAATGATTCTAGTTCTAAGTATAGTGTTAGTTCTACTGTGTGTTAATTAATTATCGTACCCGACGTCATCATTGCAAGTATGCAACCAATATCACAATATTGGCATTGCAATACGCGATTTGAGTATTCAGATATATTCAGTGTGATATTTGTAATGATGACGTTGGGTATGATTATTAATTAACACAGTGTATACAGGTGTTTCGGTGACTCTGGGAACAAATGTAACCACATTTACTAGAGTGAAAATGATGACAATTCCTGTAAAAAAAAATTAGTGAAAGTCCTCAAATTGCAAAGATACAGGCCATCAAAATTTTAACACATTTTTCTAAATATCTTAAACACTATTTATGGTAAAGAGTTGAAATTTGGTACAATGTAAACTAATATCGCGTAAAATCATTAGGCAATTTTGAGTTGGATCGGTACGCGGGAACAATGCTATACAGGCTGTTCCTAAAGTTTGTATGCTCAGAACTTTTTTATTCTATCATAACCCTGCATTTATTTTTGCAGTTTCTAATAGTAAATTTATTTTAGAAACTTTTATCACTCTTAAAGAATATTGATAAAATCCACCGTTTTCGTATTAAATGCAAAAATGTTGGGTTCAGATTTCAATCTTCCGCTTTATGGTGCGTAGTGCGTATCATTGAGTGATTCAATCGCGATCAAAGCGTTTTATATAATTTATGTCCAGCATTTATCAAGTATACAGGATTTCCCAAAAGTAACGGATAAATTCGTTAAAACAATTAAGAACAGTTTATAAAAAAATCGCTGAAACGGGTCTAAAGATTTAAATTTTTTTCACCATTTTTAAACGAGTAATGACGTCATCGATATTTTTTTCCAATAGCAATACTCCATATTTCTATTACGGAATATGAAAGAGGACTTTTCTTCTGAATCTAGTACAGTCAATATTAATATTGGTTACATAAGAAAATTTTCGAGAAAAATTATCTTAAAGTTTGATGATTTTTCATTAAATTGAGATTGCAAAATAGCAGTAGCTATGCGTAACCATGGCAACCAACTGGTTACGCAACAATATCTAAAACAACTGGTTGCCATGGCTAGGCGTGGGTACTGCTATTTTTCTACCTCAAATGAATGGAAAATCATGACACAACTTTAAGGCAATTTTGCTCGAAAATTTTCTTATGCAACTAATATTGCAATAGTAATTGCAAAAAATTTAAATCCTTAGACCCGTCTCAGCGATTTTTCTATAAACCGTTTTTAATTGTTTTAACGAATTTATCCGTTACTTTCTTGAAGCACTGTATACATTTTTACGCAATTCAAGCTCAAACATTAGCATTCCACCACCAGGACACAGTCACCGCAGGAATGTTACACTCCTCAACATCTTAATAGTAACAACATATGTTTATTAATCAACAACATATAAATTCATAAAAACAGTTGGTATCAATAAAACCAAATCATTACAGTTTTTGATTAGTTCTATTAATAAATAGACTTCATTAAATCAAAAAATGTTTGGCACGAAACAATTCAATCTTTTAATATACTTTGTGTTTACGAGGGACCAAAAATTGAAAGCACTTATTTAATATAAATAAAGAAGTCGTTGAAGGGTGGTTTTACCCCAACTGCCCGCCTCGTAATTATTCAAAAACAAAAAGCAATAAATTGCAAAACTTTCTGTTACACGTAGTTTGAGGGTCGACCGCGAGTCGAAGCGCTCCTGGTTCGGCCTGTTGATTGCCGTTAAGCGTTCGAGGCGAAACTTTACCGACAACATTCGCCCTACCTCTCAACCCCCTCTCTTTTTGTAAATTATTTTTATTGGTCAAAGTTGCCCCGAAGCTCGGAACGTGACGATATCTCTTATCACCTTCATTCGTGTCCGGTTCTTTCTTTATCCGCGCGGAAGGAAGAGGGTTGGCGAATAATGCCGCGTCGCAATTCTGCGCCGCTGTCTCCTGAGAGAAAAATCCGCCCTAATAAGACAGATAGATAGGCCATTAGGACCCAAAAAAGCAATATCTGACTCTAGGGCTAACGGTGAAGTTCGCTGTAGTTTTCGTCCGGGTTTCGCATAAAAATTCCGGGCGAGTTCTCTACGTTGACAATCTTTGTGTGTAAATCTTCTAAAAGGGGCGATAGAAATCACTGGATTCTATAAAAAGAAGCAGGTTCTTTCTAAGAACATTATATTTTCTGCGGCACATTGTGTGTCTCCTTAAGAAAATTTATTATTTTTTTTATTGTTAGTGAGTAGAATAACTTTCAATTATTAACACTATTAAAAAACTCCAACAGTATTGGTTTTGAAAAATAATACTGTGTCGACGTTATAAGAAGTTGTGTTGAGGTTAGGTTGTAAAATGATAGATTGTTAGTTGTTATAATCCATAAAATGATGATTATGGATAAAAATGACCTAACTATGGCTATTACCAACCTAACAGACTTAAAATCCCAAATATTTCAAATTTGAAGCATTTAACAAAATGGATTTTAACTCAAAAATTAAAAGTTATGGATGAGAATGATGTTAATAAAAATTGTTCGTAATAAACCATAAAAACATAAACCATAAACGAATTCGTTCCACCTGTTTCGCATTTTTGATTATAAACCATAAAATCCCAAAATGTCTAAATCGATGTTTTTGGGTAATAATATTTGTTATAACTCGAAAACCAAAAATGCTAGAAGAAAATGTTGTGGATGAAATTTGTTTGTAATAACTTACTAAAACGTTTTTGGCAAGCGATTGTAGCCCGTCTATGGCTATTACCAACCTAACAGACTTAAAATCCCAAATATTTCAAATTTGAGGCATTAAACAAAATGGATTTTAAAACAAAAATTAAAAATTATGGATGAGAATGATGTTAATAAAGATTGTTCATAATAAACCATAAACGAATTCGTTCCAACTGTTTCGCATTTTTGGTTATAAACCATAATATCCCAAAATCACAGAATGTACGTTTTTAGACAAATTTTTATCATAAGACGTAATTTAAAAATGCTAAGAGATAATGTTATGGATTAAAATTGTTTATAATGAACCAATAGAACAATATCTACAAGCTATAATTCTACATCTGTGACTATTACCAACCTAGCAGACTTGAAATCCCAAATATTTCAAATTTGACGCATTAAACAAAATGGATTTTAACTCACAAATTGACAATTGTGAATGAAAATGATGTTAATAAAAATTGTTCATAATAAACCATAAAAACATAAACCATAAAGGAATTCGTTCCAACTGTTTCGCATTTTTGATCATAAACCATAAAATCCCAAAATGTCTAAATTCATGTTTTTGAGTAATAATATTTGTTATAACTCGAAAACCAAAAATGCTAGAAGAAAATGTTGTGGATGAAATTTGTTTGTAATAACTTACTAAAACGTTTTTGGCAAACGATTGTAGCCCATCTATGGCTATTACCAAATTAGCAGACTTAAAATCCCAAATATTTCAAATTTGAAGCATTAAACAAAATAGATTTTAACTCAAAAATTGGAAATTATGAATGAAAATGATGTTAATAAAAATTGTTCATAATAAACCATAAAAACATAAATCATAAACGAATTCGTTCCAACTGTTTCGCATTTTTGATTATAAACCATAAAATCTCAAAATGTCTAAATTCATGTTTTTGGGTAATAATATTTGTTATAACTCGAAAACCAAAAATGCTAGAAAAAAATGTTGTGTATGAAAATTGTTTGTAATGACTTACTAAAACGTTATTGGCAAGCGATTGTAGCCCATCTATGGGTATTACCAACCTAGGAGACTTAAACTCCCAAATATTCCCAAATTTGAAGCATTAAACAAAAGGGATTTTAAAACAAAAGTTGACAATTATAAGTGAAAATGATGTTAATAAAAATTGTTCGTAATAAACCATAAATGAATTCGTTCCAACTGTTTCGCATTTTTGGTTATAAACCATAAAATCACAAAATGTACGTTTTTAGACAAATTTTTATTATAAGACGTAATTTAAAAATGCTAAGAGATAATGTTATGGATTAAAATTATTTATAATGAACCAATAGAACAATATCTACAAGCTATAATTCCCCATCTGTGACTATTACCAACCTAGCAGACTTAAAATCCCAAACATTTCAAATTTGAGGCATTAAACAAAACGGATTTTAAAACAAAAATTAAAAATTATGGATGAGAATGATGTTAATAAAAATTGTTCATAATAAACCATAAAAACATAAACCATAAACGAATTCGTTCCACCTATTTCGCATTTTTGATTATAAACCATAAAATTCCAAAATGTCTAAATTGATGTTTTTGGGTAATAATATTTGTTATAACTCGAAAACCAAAAATGCTAGAAGAAAATGTTGTGGATGAAAATTTTTTGTAATGACTTACTAAAACGTTATTAGCAAGCGATTGTAGCCCATCTATGGCTATTACCAACCTAGCACACCTAAAATCCCAAACATTTCAAATTTGAGGCATTAAACAAAAGGGATTTTAAAACAAAAATTAAAAATTATGGATGAGAATGCTGTTAATAAAAATTGTTCATAATAAACCATAAAAACATAAACCATAAACGAATTCGTTCCACCTGTTTCGCATTTTTGATTATAAACCATAAAATCCCAAAATGTCTAAATTCATGTTTTTGGGTAATAATATTTGTTATAACTCGAAAACCAAAAATGCTAGAAGAAAATGTAGTGGATGAAAATTGTTTGTAATGACTTACTAAAACGTTAATGGCAAGCGATTGTAGCCCGTCTATGGCTATTACCAACCTAACAGACTTAAAATCCCAAATATTTCAAATTTGAAGCATTAAACAAAATGTATTTTAACTCAAAAATTGACAATTATGAATGAAAATGATGTTAATAAAAATTGTTTGTAATAAACCATAAATGAATTCGTTCCAACTATTTCGCATTTTTGGTTATAAACCATAATATCCCAAAATCACAAAATGTACGTTTTTAGACAAATTTTTATCATAAGACGTAATTTAAAAATGCTAAGAGATAATGTTATGGATTAAAATTATTTATAATGAACCAATAGAACAATATCTACAAGCTATAATTCCCCATCTGTGACTATTACCAACCTAGCAGACTTAAAATCATAAATATTTCAAATTTGAGGCATTAAACAAAATGGATTTTAACTCAAAAATTAAAAATTATGGGTGAAGATTGATATTAATAAAAATTGTTCGTAATAAACCATAAAAACGAAAACCATAAACGATTTCAGTCGAACTGTTTCGCATTTTTGATTATAAACCATAAAATCTCAAAATGTCTAAATTGATGTTTTTGGGTAATAATATTTGTTATAACTCGAAAACCAAAAATGCTAGAAGAAAATGTTGTGGATGAAAATTTTTTGTAATGACTTACTAAAACGTTATTGCCAAGCGATTGTAGCCCATCTATGACTATTACCCACCTAGCAGACTTAAAATCCCAAATATTTCAAATTTGAGGCATTAAACAAAAGGGATTTTAAATTAAAAATTATGGATGAGAATGATATTAATAAAGATTGTTCATAATAAACCATAAACGAATTCTTTCCAACTGTTTCGCATTTTTGGTTATAAACCATAATATCCCAAAATCACAAAATGTACGTTTTTAGACAAATTTTTATTATAAGACGTAATTTAAAAATGCTAAGAAATAATGTTATGGATTAAAATTATTTATAATGAACCAATAGAACAATATCTACAAGCTATAATTCCCCATCTGTGACTATTACCAACCTAGCAGACTTAAAATCATAAATATTTCAAATTTGAGGCATTAAACAAAATGGATTTTAACTCAAAAATTAAAAATTATGGGTGAAGATTGATATTAATAAAAATTGTTCGTAATAAACCATAAAAACGAAAACCATAAACGATTTCAGTCCAACTGTTTCGCATTTTTGATTATAAACCATAAAATTCCAAAGCATCTAAATTGATGTTTTTGGGTAATAATATTTTTTATAACTCGAAAACCAAAAATGCTAGAAGAAAATGTTGTAGATGAAAATTGTTTATAATGACTTACTAAAACGTTATTAGCAAACAATTGTAGCCCATCTGTGGCTATTACCAACCTAGCACACTTAAAATCCCAAACATTTCAAATTTGAGGCATTAAACAAAATGGATTTTAACTCAAAAATTGAAAATTATGAATGAAAATGATGTTAATAAAAATTGTTCATAATAAACCAGAAGAACATAAATCATAAACGAATTCGTTCCAACTGTTTCGCATTTTTGATTGTAAACCATAAAATCCCAAAATGTCTAGATTGATGTTTTTGGGTAATAATATTTTTTATAACTCGAAAACCAAAAATGCTAGAAGAACATATTGTAGATGAAAATTGTTTATAATGACTTACTAAAACGTTATTGGCAAGCAATTGTAGCCCATCGATGGCTATTACCAACCTAGCACACTTAAAATCCCAAACATTTCAAATTTGAGGCATTTAACAAAATGGATTTTAACTCAAAAATTGAAAATTATGAATGAAAATGATGTTAATAAAAATTGTTCATAATAAACCATAAAAACATAAACCATAAACGAGAATTCGTTCCAACTGTTTCGCATTTTTGATTGTAAACCATAAAATCCCAAAATGTCTAGATTAATGTTTTTGGGTAATAATATTTTTTATAACTCGAAAACCAAAAATACTAGAAGTACATGTTGTTGTAGATGAAAATTGTTTATAATGACTTACTAAAACGTTATTAGCAAGCGATTGTAGCCCATCTATGGCTATTACCAACCTAGCACACTTAAAATCCCAAACATTTCAAATTTGAGGCATTTAACAAAATAGATTTTAACTCAAAAATTAAAAGTTATGGATGAGAATGATGTTAATAAAAATTGTTCGTAATAAACCATAAAAACGAAAACCATAAACGATTTCATTCCAACTATTTCGCATTTTTAGTTATAAACCGTAAAATCCCAAAATCTGTAAATTGACATTTTTGGAGAACAACTTTTATTATACATAAGTCGAAAACCAAAAATGCTAGAAGAAAATGTTGTGAATAAAAATTGTTTGTAACGAATCAATAAAACGTAATCTGTTAGCAATTATACTTGTCAGTGATTATTACCAACCTAACAGATTTAAAATCCGAAACATTTCAAATTTAAAGCATTAAATTATCAAAAAATTTACATCGGTAGGTGAGAATAATATTTATAAAAATTGTTGATAATAAATCACAAAAACTTAATAAATAATTACTTCGCAAACAGTTACTCGTTATAAGATCTAAAATCAAAAATCTCTAAATTGAAGCTAACCTCGAAAACCAAAAATATTAAAACTTAAGTTAGAATGTGAATTGAAGATCTTGCAAATATGGCCTAATGCGCATCTTGGCTTCAATACATGATAGCCCATTATTATTTGTTATCCCCGACACAATTATTATAACACAAGAAAAATTGTTTTATCATTATAAACGGTTTTCAAACACATCAGCTTCTAATTCTAGACAAACATTTTCCTAATTTGTAATGAACCACGTACTCTATGCGACATGTTTTCGTTAATCAACACAACAGCTGCGTGAATACGAGGTATAACATTTGCTTTCAAACAGCTCCCAAAAAAGTTATCCAACGGATTCAAAGCATCAATTAAAAGTTAAACGTTCAAGTTCAACTTAAATCGGTTAATAAGACTTGATGGAGTAAATATGAAACTTTATGGAGTTATATAAGACTGTTTTTTCAAAATTGGATTTCCGAAATGGATTTGAATTGAATAAATAAAAAGTTAGGTTGTGGTACATTCCACTAAAAAATACGAAAGAGTACTACTTTTACAAACTCTATACTCTACATTGTTCTCCAACCAAGGTGGGTGATATTTGACACAAAATACTTTCAAAAAGAAAATCTGCACAATCTCACTTTGAGCGATTTTCCTTGGGATTTTCAGATATATTGAACCTCAACGGTGGCAACAAAAGAATAGCCCAGAAACTAAGTGAAAAGTGGGGGTAATCCACAATCCACCATCTCCGGGGTCGTAGGATTTTCCAGAAAGCGGAAGTGGAACCCGCGAAATCTATGAAAATGTGTTTACCGGCTTTCGGCTCTGGTGAGAAAAGTTTTTAAGTAGATTTTTATTACCGCCCCGTATAGCGCGCGTTCAAGCTCTTTCATCGTTTAGACCACGTTTTCGCAACGAAACAAAATGCTTTCTAAGCGCGGATAAAAGACGTAACAATGTTAACGTTCGATATCCGGGGCCCTAGAAACCATTCGATTTTTCTACGGCGAATCTCCCCGAGGAAACTTTTATATACAAAACCGCTTAATTAACCTTCCCTGAAACATTCAGGCATTTGAGTGCGCGCTAATTAACCCTCAAAGTAAAAATGTAGGCTTTTGAAATTCCTGGGTTACGTGCGTGATTTTCAAACTTGTTTCGACATGTTTTCTGGGTTAATATGAATCGCCGCAGAAGGCCCTTTTAGGTCCCCGTTCCTAGTAGTCTCGACAAAGAGGGCAGTTTCCCGCCCCTTCATGTTTACTAAACGCGAACTTCTGATGGAGTTCAAAAGGCCGCGAGCCTCGGGGGAAAGAATGCGTGAGCAGCTTTGATTATACCACGCGGAATTTAAACTGTTTTTGTTCTTTTTTTACAGTTATAATCTTCTCCCGTAATAGCTTTCCACAAAATAAAATAACCTTTATGGATAATTTACCGCGTAGTAATCCCTGGTTATTGCTTAGTGGGTTTTGACAGATCATTGAATCGTAATTCATCGTCTTTCCCTTTGATCTTAAGTAGAAGCTTAATGATCCGTTTTGGGTTTGGGATATATTTACAGGATACGCAAACTAATTTTGTAGGTTCGGTTCAAATCCGTTTGACGACATCCACTAAAACGTCAATTTCAATCATACAGTGTCAATAATTATTGTAACTACATGGGCGGGTTTATCATTAATACCCTAAAGCTATTTGTGTTTAATAGTAACATCACATTACAATTAAACTTAATTGAATACACAACTCGTATCATTATCGATCTTCTAAACTCATATTAATAACTATTATATTAATAACAAAGCTGATTTTATTTTATTTTATTTTATTAACATCATTATCGGTATTAATTAATTAAATCGTTGAAGCAATAGTTAATCCAAGTACGAAAGCTTTCACGGCCGGTATTAATTAAATTAAAAGTAACGCTAAATCTAGAACATTTAGAAACTTTCGGGTTAAGCCGTACGTTTTTTTGAAAAAGACGTTTCGAATACCAAGTTCATATCAAGTTCATCTGGAGTCGGGGGTGAGGAATTTTAAACTTTTACATTAATTATTGCAAAAATTAAACAATTTTCGAACGTGAAAACGTTACTAATCCGTCTAATTTAATTTATTGTTAGATTATCGATTTTTTGAGAGACGGTCTTTCTAATCGATTGACCTTAACGGACCTATTGTAATCGTAATTCTGTAATTCGTCAATTTTGGTTTGAAAAACAACCGTGGTAACGTTTGATGATGTACAGGGTGGTTCAAATTCGATGTCCGAATAGGCTAACTCGGAAACTATAAGAGTTAGAAAAAAAGTAGCTTACATGTCATGATCTCGTTTTTCGAGAAACTGCTAATGCCGAAAACCTCATAGCGCTATCGTCTTTTGTTTTTCCCCTAGAGGCCAAAATTGGAAATATCGTAAAACCAGCAAGTGCAATTATCTTCGTTATTATTATAGGTGGAGTATTATAACTAAGACATTATATGGACACTTTTTTATAGAGAATTGGATGACGTAGTCAAAAAAATTTTTTCGGTTTTAGATTTTGAGATATTATCACAATTTTCGTTTTTTTAAATGGAAACAACCACTGATTATTCGCTTATTAAATTCGTTATTTTTTTCTGATTACAAAAATATAGGGTTCGACAGGTCTATTTCTTATTGTTTTAGAATAAAGCTAAAAATAAACTTTTTTTATAAAATTTCCATCTAGTGTCGTCGAGGAAATTAAATTTACAGTTTCCTGTAAGTTACGGGGCGGTAGGTAAAATCTAAAAAGTTAACAATTAAATACGAAGATAACTTCTGGTATTTAAAAACAAATAATTTTTTAATATGTAACATTCTAACATGTCAAACTTTTCAAAATTTTCGTAATTGATCTTAAAAACAGGATTTTTAAAGTGACACTTCAGAAAATTTTTGAATACAAACAAATGTTGCTATGTTTATTTGAATTAAAAAAAAAACATATGAGCGCCATCTATCGATAATTTATTAAGTCATTTAAAAATAATATTAAATCGTAATAAAAAATGTGAAATAATGCAATCTATTCCAACTTTTGTGTAAAACATATATAAATTAAACAGTTCAACAAATATATTTGTTTCAAATATCAGAAATATGTTTTTTTAATTTTTAGTTATAGAACCGTAATTTACAGGAAACTGTAAATTTAATTTCTTCGACGACACTAAAAGAAAAGTTTATTTTTAGTTTTATTCTAAAAGAATAAGAAATAGACCTGTCAAACCCTATATTTTTGTAATCAGAAAAAAATAACGAATTTATTAAGCGAATAATCAGTGGTTGTTTCCATTTAAAAAAACGAAAATTGTGATAATATCTAACTCTTATAGTTTTCGAGTTAGCCTATTCGGACATCGAAGTTGAACCACCCTGTACAACAGTTTTGCTCATGATTTTAGTATGGTAATGTCGGTTTTTCACCATTGAGCCTTACGTCATTAATACGCTACTATCGTAACTGTAAATGGAATACTGTAATTGGTCAATTGTGGCTTTAATATGACGTCATACCAATTCTTAGTAACGTTTAATGATGTGGGCGAAAATTTAAAGTACGGTTAGTATGCCTTTAAAGTGAAATACCTCAAAAATTATTCATAAAAAGGGACGCGACGAATTTATAAACTTTACGACAAATTACAACAAATTAAGCAACAATTAATAACGTTATTAGTTTTTTGTTATCTCCGTTCTATACCATAGATTCCCATCGTCAAGTTAGCACTACCTCGAAAGTGCAATACCTCAAAAATTATTCATAAAAAAGCAGGCAACAAATTTTTAAATTTACGACAAATTACAACAAATTAAGCGACAATTAATGACGTCCTTAGTTTTTTGTTGTCTAGGTTCTATACCATAGATTCCCACTGTCAAGTTAGCACTACCTACCTGAAAAGTGCAATACCTCAAAAATTATTCATAAAAAAGCACGCGACAAATTTGTATACAACAAATTAAGCGACAATTAATGCAACAGTTTTTTTAATCAAATCGCAAGATGTAAGCCAACTTGACAGACGTCACTGGACCTAGTACTAGAAACATTCGGGTTTAGCCGTCTTAAGACACCGCACGGCTAAACACGAACGTTTCTGGTACTAGGTCTAGTGTTAGTTCTAATGATAGTGCAAGTATTAATTCTAGCTATTAGAACTAGCACTAGACCTAGTACTAGAAACATTCGGGTTTAGCCATCTTAAGAGACGTGCGGCTAAATCCGAATGTTTCTAGTTCTAGGTCTTGTGTTAATTCTAGTGATACTGCTAGTGCAAAACTAGAACTAACACTAGACCTAGAACTAGAAACATTCGGATTTAGCCGCACGTCTCTCAAGACGGCTAAACCCGAATGATTCTAGTTCTAGGT
>NW_019281140.1:47174-60257 GCF_000648695.1 Onthophagus taurus
GATTCTAGTTCTAAGTCTTATGTTAGTTGTAGTGATACTGCTAGTGCAAAACTAGAACTAACACTAGACCTAGAACTAGAAGCATTCGGATTTAGACGCAAGTCTCTCCAAACGGCTAAACCCGAATGATTCTAGTTCTAGGTCTTGTATTAGTTCTAGTGATACTGCTAGTGCAAAACTAGAACTAACACTAGACCTAGAACTAGAAACGTTCGGGTTTAGCCGTGCGTCTGAGGATGCACGGCTAAACCCAAACCTTTCTTGTTCTAGGTCTAGTGTTAGTTCTAGTTTTAACTATTATTCAGCACTACATTGTTTATTCTTATTGAACCAAAAGTGGAACTAATACTAAACCTAGGACTAGAATCATTCGGGTTTAGCCGCATGACTCTTAACTCGGTTAAACCCGAATGTTTCTAGTTCTAGGTCTAGTGTTATAATAAAATTGCTAGTGTTAATTCTAATTTTAGTTGTTATTCAACATCAGATTATTGTATATTTTTATTGAATTAAACTAAAAAACTAAGTCTCATGTTAGTTCCAATGAGAGTGCTAGCGTTAGTTCTAGTTTTAGTGCAAACAGTTAATCCAATCTACAGAAATTTACGTTTTTAATACAAACTAATCCACCGCAACCCAACAAATCCCTAGTTAATTAAGTCCAGTGCGCACGTAATATTAAAGCAACACGTAGTAGTATCGCGGTATGAGTAAACAACCCCAGAGGATATTCGAAATTGAAAATAAGCGAACTTTAGTCGGCCATCGAACAGTCGGCATTAGCAAAATTAACCCCCTCGTGGCCCCCGATTTCCTCCTTTTATGCACAATTCTCGTTTACTCCTTACTCACCCCTTCAATTCCTCCCCCCGCACTGCCAGCAAAGTGGCCCATTTTCAAACCGCCTTTCGAAATTCCCACTCCGAGAATCGATTGTCGGCGACGATCCTCGTAAAATTGTCGCGTCGAGACGCGCGCCTCGGCTTTGTTGCGTTTCTAAAAGGGGATACCCCCGAGGGGGACGGCGACGTTGCGGAGAAGCTTTTGCAACTTTAAATATACAGCAACGGTTGCCAGAAACGTCCAAACCGGGTGGCGGCGGCGGTGGCGGCGTCGACGTCGCGACGGACGAAATTAACGTTCGAATTATTCCGCAACGAAACAATGGCCATGGTGCGAATGCAACCGGGGTTTCCACCTAAATGGGGAGAAACCTGTTATCGCTAAATTACTTTTAGAATAGTTTGGTTAGGAGAAGTGAAGCTTTTAAATATTAATGAACATTTTCGAAATAAGGAACATTCAATGATAGGTATAGTCGTTTCATTAAATTTAAACGTTAAAATTGCTTCAAAATGTTACTTTATTAAGATATCTCAATTTGTATATAAACTAGACTAACACTAGCACCAAAACTAACACTACACCTAGAACTAAAAACATTCCGCTAGTTCTAGGTCTAATGTAAGTTCTAGTCACAGTGGTAGGTGGCGTTAGTTAGCATAACATATCACTACAGTCCGTTTTTTTTCTATAATACCTGTCAAATTATCGTAAAGTTTGCAAAATTAACAAGTTTTGTTTTATCATGTTTTGAAATAAATATGTCACACTGACGTTTATTTGAACTTTCTTTATTCAAAAAGAAGGAATAACAATGGTTCTGAATTACAGAGAAAAGATGATGATAAACGTTCGATTAACATTCAAATAATAAGTGAAAGAGACATGCTTACTTTACTACATGCAGGTTACAGAGGTGGCTTTTTAGAAAATTGCTTGTTACTTTTTAATAGCAAGAATACTGATAAAGATTACCACAACACGATGAATTTCCAAATCTTTTACAACTGGATCAACAAAAGTCTAATTCCAGCAGTGCAAAATGTATCTGTCAAAAATGTAGTGATAATGAATAACGCGTCCTATCATTCAGTTCACAATGGTTCACAAAGAAAAAACGCCCACGCGATCATCAAAGAATAATGTTTTAATGCAATTTTTAATCGAACATAGTGTAAATGTTAATGTACACGAAGGAAAAGATTGTGCCATTTTTACAGCAAAATACAAAAAGATATGTCGTCGATGATCTTCTTCTCTAGAATAATATTGAAGTGTTGCGACTTGCTCTTTATCATTGTCAGCATAATGCAATTGTACAAGTTTGGGCCTATTGCAAGACCTATTATAATAAACATATCAACTATTCAACGATGTCCTTCAAAGAGAATAATCGTGTCTGTTGATGTCAACAATTGTATAAATCAAGTACTTCGTTAAAATCGTATTTATCTAAAAAATGTATTATTATTTAAACCTCAACTATTTAGTTACTGAAAATATTACTAAAAATCAGTGCTGAGAAAACAAGAAAAGACAATAGTAATCAAGGAACTATACCTTTTCAAGCTCAAATTGGCACTAATCAGAATCAAAATGACATTAGTCAAAATCAAATTGGCAATGTCAATTTCAAATTGCCATTAGTCAAAATCAAATTGACAATAATCAAAATTAAAATGGCATTAGTCAATATCAAATTGGCAATAAACAATATCATATTGGCATTAATCAACAAATTTAGCACTAATCAAAAGCAAATTGGCATTAAACAAAATCAAAATGACATTAGTCCATATCATATTGGCACCAAACAATATCAAGATGGCATGAAAAATAAATGTATAAATCGGTGTCAAACAATTGTTAACTTATCGGTTATTGTCAAGTTTATGGTAATTTATTGCGAGATTTCAACTATTATATTCACACGAGATGCCTTATTTAAAGAAAAATGCTGCTGCAAATCTGAGGACACAGATTTGCGCTTTGTATAATGCCAATGGTGACTGGCGTAATCTTGCAAACGTACTACAGGTGCCAAAAAGAACCGCGTATCGATGGGTTAACAACCAAGAACAACCGGAAAAGCAGCGAGGAGGTAAACGTAGAGCTAAAATAACTGATGAGCACCGTCAATTCATGGAACGTTCAGTCGAAGAAAATCCTAAAATTACTCTTAAAGGACTGAGTGAAAAAATCCGTGAAGATTTTGCACTCAATGTCTCCAACGAATGCGTTCGACAGCATCTCAATGGATTGATGTTTACTTTGAAGACTGCTCGTAGAGAACCAGAGAACGCGAATAGTATTCAAACGAAAACAAGCAGGAGTATTTATGTAGAAAATTTATTGGATCTTCAAGCACAAAATATACCTATCATATACATGGACGAGACAAACTTTAATTTGTTCATATCGCGGACTCAGGGTCGTTCAAAAAAAGGGACTCGCTGCACAACAGTGTCTGCAGGTTGCAGAGGGTCGAATATTCACCTAATAGGATGCATTGGAAACATGGGGCTAATTCATTCCGAACTACGTCGGGGCTCTTTCAAGAAGCCGGAAGCAAATGAATTTGTGAGGCAATGCCTAAGAAGAGCGCAAGGCCTTTACCAAACTGGAGTTGCATTAGTTATTGATAATGCTCCATGCCACTCTACTATTGAAGAGGTTTTTGCAGAAAACGAATTTGAACACCACACACTTTTACGACTAAGTCCGTACAGCCCTATGTTTAATCCTATTGAACAAGCGTGGTCTGCATTAAAAGCAGGAGTAAAAGCAGATATGGCTGTACAGCTAAATAACATCTTGGCTGGTGCTGACCGGGATCATCTGACTCAAACAGAATATCGAATGCAGAAATTAGAGAACACCGTTCATAATAATATGGACAAGATTACTGTTGCCAATTGCGCAATGTTTATTGCCCACATCCAACGATTTATCCATTCTGCATTGAATATGCAAGATATAAATTTTTAAGAGTGTTATTTAAAACATAACGTTACCTACTTTCTTAAGTAATATAATTGTTATCTACTGGGTTTGTAAGTCAATAAAATGTTTTTGCCCATTTCATTTTATTTAATGCCATTTTAATTTTGATTATTGTCAATTTGATTTGCAATGTACATCTATGGAATAACGTAAATTTTATAAGGGTCCTAGGTAATACCAACAGAAACCCTAAAAAATTTACCTTAACAAGTATTATAGAAAAAAAAAGTTGCATATTTTTATTAAACTAAAACTAGAACTAACACTAGACCTAGAACTAAAAACATTCGGGTTTAATTTTCTACTTCTAGGTCTAGTGTTAGTTCTAGTTTTACACTAAATAATTTACACTAAAAGTACTATCACTAGAACTAACACAAGACCTAGAACTATAATGATTTGGGTTTAGCCATCTTGAGAGACGCACGCCTAAACCCGAATCTTTCTAGTTCTAGGTCTAGTGTTAGTTCTAGTTTTATACTAGCACTATCACTACAACTTGTAACTTAAACCACTAACATTGTGGTATATTTTTATTGAACGAAAACTAGAAGACTAGAAGACTTTACTAAACATTAAATCCAAATTTAACTTGAGGTCTCCTCTCTTGAACATGATGCGGATTTTCCTGCATCCATAAATGTTGATTATGTCTATTAAACATGCCGCAGTTTGTAAATCGTATTTTATCTGTCCACAAAACTATAATCTAAACTATGGATCAGTTTCACAGATGTTAATAAACCACATGTTGTGAATCTGCCATTTTATGTGAATGAATCTATGCTTTTTTAGTTCTCAGTACGTTGTGACGTGCCTGCTTCAGATGCAACTTGATGGATTCGTGCTAATACATTTACATCTGTCTTGTATCCTTAGTTGGTTTACAGAAAGAACTATACTCGCCCAAATTATCATACAGCCTGTTAAAGGTAGGTAGAGAAGGCTTGCGACGATCAAAGTATTGTTCAAAATACTGTTCTGCAGATTGTATTGCATTTTAATAGCATAAAAAGTAACACTTATATCAAGTGGAGGAATCGTTGAGGAAAGGCCTTTTTTATAAAGTCATGGCCGACTATGGTTTCCATTAGAAAAATTACAAGTTTGTGTCATAACTCAAAAATTATTGCTTAAATAAAAAAATGAGTTAGACTGTTTAAAAATCTGTCCTAAAATCAATAGCCATGCATTTTATACAACAAACAAAAAACTCATTAATTGCAAGAGTTCATGAAACTGCAACTCTTTCCCTATTTAATCGTCTCTTTATCTCCGGTAGTTTTCAAGGTCTCTATACNGCAATGTACATCTATGGAATAACGTCAATTTTATAAGGGTCCTAGGTAATACCAACAGAAACCCTAAAAAATTTACCTTGACAAGTATTATAGAAAACAAAAGTTGCATATTTTTATTAAACTAAAACTAGAACTAACACTAGACCTAGAACTAAAAATATCCGGGTCTAACTTTCTACTTCTAGGTCTAGTGTTAGTTCTAGTTTTACACTAAAAGCACTATCACTAATGAAATCTATGCTTTCTCGTACTTATCTTAGTTCTCTTACGACAGTACGTTGTGGCGTGCCTGTTTCAGATGCAACTTGTGTTGAAACCGATGCATCTTGATGGATTCGTGCTAATACATTTACATCTGTCTTGTATCCTTAGTTGGTTTACAGAAAGAACTATACTCGCCCAAATTATCATACAGCCTGTTAAAACTAGGTAGAGAAGGCTTGCGACGATCAAAGTATTGTTCAAAATACTGTTTCTGCAGCTTGTATTGCATTTTTATAGCATAAAAAGTAACACTTATATCAAGTGGAGGAATCGTTGAGGAAAGGCCTTTTTTATAAACTCATGGCCAACTATGGTTTCCATTAGAAAAATTACAAGTTTGTGTCATAACTCAAAAATTATTACTTAAATGCAAAAATGAGTTAGACTGTTTTATTAAACATGTAATACCCTATAAATTTTTCCTTTACACATTTTTCCTAAAATCAATAGCCATGCATTTTATCCAAAAAACAAAAAACTCATTAACTGCAAGAGTTCATGAAACTGCAATTCTTTCCCTATTTAATCGTCTCTCTATCTCCGGTAGTTTTCAAGGTCTCTATACTAAACATGGAAAAAACTCACCTGTACATGCAATTTCCGGTATATCAAAAGTATAGGGTTGCTTTTAAAAATCATAACATTGATGTTTATGGATAATAAGAAATTATTTATGGCACACTAAATATCTAATAAAATAGCTCCAAAATGTTTGCTATTTCATCATTATACCTCAAATCGTTTTTGAGATACAATCTTTTAAATTTTGTTCTTAAAACCTATATCTATCAATCAAATGAGTTCTTATTACGATATTATAGTAGATAGAGTATAGTTGAGAAATATGAACAAATAAAACATATAACATCTTCCCTCTCAAAATCATTAAACAAACTTTAAAACCCTAAAGCGGTTTTAAATTTCAAAAATCCAACCGTGACAGTTACTTAAGCTTTCGCGACAGTTCAAAATGATATACGATAAAGAAAAGGATAGAAGACCATGAGAAACCAACCGGTAGCTCCTAACAGTAGCGCCTAAGGGGCGGTTGACAATCCCCAACATTACCAACTGACAAAATCCTCCCCCTTAAAGACCTCCGTTTTTGGTATTCACACGCGTAACTACGAAAAAAGCGCTTAAGGAACCGCAAAATGCGCGCGTTTCTCCAGGGTTCGTTAGACGTTTCAAGCAGCGCGACCCCCTTTTTACTTCTTCCACCTTTCCTTCCCGTTCCAACCCACCCCACCACCTAGTATCCAACACGCGGGACCTCGTTGTTAAACTAAGGAGTGCTCGCGGGTTCGCTGTAACAATCACGTACTTTGCATGAATATTTGATTTAGATAACGTCCCCCCAACGTTAGAAGGGGAGAGAGCTGGGGGTAGAGCGCTGGTACCGTGGTTTTTATCTGTGGCAGTTTGGAAATTGCGTTTCAACCCGGGGTTAGGTTGACGTGGAACGGGGTGAACAGTCATTAATTATTTGGCGAACGGCGCCCGGTCAACTGTAAATTATGAATACCGAAGTGAATAATCAGTCATATTACACTAAAGCAAATTATATCGTAGAAAAAATTCGATTTAATTTTTTATATTTTAAACCCCTAAAACAGTATAACCAGATTGTATCGCTGTAATTCATTTTAATTCCTTGCTTTTTATGTTTGAACGTTGTAAAACGATGTAAATCACAATATAGTTATATTTGTAAAATAACAATACAAAGGTCTCTTTGATGAGGCAACAACCAAAAAACCGCTTGCAACTCGTGTGGGTTTACCAAAGTGTGGTTTGACAAATGTGGGTTTAAATAATCACAACTTAAATGTTTATGGATAATAAGAAATTATTTATGGAACACTAAAAAACTATTAATTTTGCGTTAGGGCCGATCTTACAAAACAGTTTATACCGCTCCGTATACCAAGAGTAAACTAAAAAGTAATGGTATACGGCACAGGATAGCTATACCGTGCAATTCAACGCGAATAGCTTATACTAGGAATAAGTCAGAGACTGTTTGACATTGATTATAATCAATCAGATAAATTATTGTATGAATAATGCGTAATGCTGATTTTCAACTTAAAATTTGTGAGACATCCAAAAATGTCTTACAAAGTTAAGAAACTGTAAAGAAACCCTTTGTAAGTTTAACATAAAAATGTAAACAAAATGAATAATATGAATCCGCAATCGCCACTAATGTACAGGGTGTCCAAATTTCGATGGGTTTGCAGNTTTTATGAACAAAATTTAAAAGATCGTATCTCAAGAACGAATTAAGATATATTGATGAAATAACAAGCATTTTGAAGCAAATTTGATAGAGATTTAGTGTGCCATAAATAATTTCTTATTATCCATAAACATCGATGTTATGATTTTTTAAACTCAATACTGTATGCATGATATAGATTTTAAGAACAATATTAAAAAGATCGTATCTCAAGAACGAATTAAGATATCATGATGAAATAACAAGCATTTTGAAGCAAATTTAATAGAGATTCAGTATACCATAAAAGATTTCGTATTATCCATGAACATCGATGTTATGATTTTTTAAAGTCAACACTGCTGTATATTTGATATAGGTTTTATGAACAAAATTTAAAAGATCGTATCTCAAGAACGAATTAAGATATATTGATGAAATAACAAGCATTTTGAAGCAACTTTAATAGAGATTCAGTATGCCATAAAAAATTTCTTATTATCCATGAACATCGATGTTATGATTTTTGAAACTCGTCGGTGTGCATTTGATATAGGTTTAAGAACAACATTTAAATGATCGTATCTCAAGAACAAATTAAGATATAATGATGAAATAACAAGCATTTTGAAGCAAATTTAATAGATATTTAATGTGCCATAAATAATTTCTTATTATCAATAAACATCGATGTTATGATTTTTTAAAGTCAACACTGCTGTATATTTGATATAGGTTTTATGAACAAAATTTAAATGATCGTATCTCAAGAACAAATTAAGACATAATGATGAAATAACAAGCATTTTAAAGCAAATTTAATAGATATTTAATGTGCCATAAATAATTTCTTATTATCAATAAACATCGATGTTATGATTTTTTAAAGTCAACACTGTATATTTGATATAGGTTTTATGAACAAAATTTAAATGATCGTATCTCAAGAACAAATTAAGATATAATGATGAAATAACAAGCATTTTCAAGCAAATTTAATAGAAATTTAATGTGCCGTAAATAATTTCTTATTACCCATGAACATCGATGTTATGATTTTTTAAACTCAACACTGTATTAGATTGATATAGATTTTAAGAACAAAGTTTAAACAATGACAACCCTAAAAACTTAATAGTTCAAAGGAAAAACTTTAAATCTTCAACTTAATTTTATAATATTTGCATATATTGATTAATATCGCCCATTTCTCTAACAATAGAGCGAACTATAGATGATGTAATTAAACTCCGAAAATGGCAAACGGATTAGATCGAAATGAACATAATGAAAAGCGGGCGTCGGTCGTCCGCAGATGAAAGGCCGTCGCATTTCGAAACCCAGCCTCAATTAGCGTCTAAATAATTTCGCGGGGTACGATTACAACGTCAATATGAACGTTAATCAAACTCCATTTTCGCAAAATCTCACATCGAAATGGATGCATTTTTAATTAAACGAGCCATACTTTTGTGAAAGGGCGGTGTTTTTTGGTTATTTTTTCTAGCTCAAAATCGATTTCTGGGTTAAATTGAAGTCGCAGCAAAGCGAAAATCTTTCCGGCGAACCGAAGTACTCTCGCGAGGAGCTTCATTTACTGCGAAATTATGCATAATTACTACACTCTAAAGGCGTGTTTTCTCAAGTTCGGCACTCCTCGGTGTTTATTCACTTGAATCTAACGAGATTTTTAAGTTAAATGTAGTTGACTGTAACTAATTGGAATTAAGGAGGATAAATCAAGGTATTAAGAGAATTTTTTTATAATGTAATTTTAATCAAATATTTTATTGACATCTTTAAGTAAAATTTCCGTTTAGAATAGGTTCTCTATGAATACAGTCAATGAATATACTGAAACTACGTAGTTGTGAATTCCCAATCGGCAATTATGCTCATCTCCCGTAAAAGCAAAGCTTGTTGCAAAGTTCTATCGTTGCGTAGAAGTTTCCTAAAACCAATGTAACTTGGGAACCCATCTTGCCTTGTTTATATTTAGGATTAGTGCTATTTCGAGTTTGCGTTGCCAAAGAGGACTTGTTATATGATAGAAACCCAGGTGCTTTGAGCTCTGATCAGGAAGTGCTCGGGGATCGATTAATGAATGTTAAGCTTTCATGATCCGTTGCAACTATATTTAGTTCATTTCATCTTATACGAAACGCTCACAACGATGGTGATGCAAATGATAATCGCAATTGATTGCCCAAGTTGCAGTGCGTTTTAGGTGTGTCTGATATATGATAACATTTCTCCCAAATCCCTGAATCTTGAATTACTATAACTAAGAAATTAATCTGGCTAGAATCTAATTTTACATCGTTGTGAGTAAATTCGACACTTGATCATATTTTGATTTTTTATTAACTTTCTGTAAGATTTTGTAGGGATTGCCCAATTTTGAATGGTGAGCAGAACCCTTCTGGCTTCTTTGTAAAGATCCGTGCCAAGTTATCTTATAATAATAAATTATCTTATATCATATTTCATCAGATGACAGAGTTTTTCTTTTATAGTTTGTAAGATTTCAAGTTATCCATTTACTCCTTAAAAGTGACTTATGCAGCCCAGAACGACTCCTTTCTTAACCTAATGCAACATTGATGTGAGCGAGTTGATGGTAAGGTAAAGCTGTAAATGATTTATATTCTCCTGGGAATATTCCATTAGCTAACTCTTTCCGGGGTGCTTATCGGGCATCGTAGCATTGAGTTTAAGCTCTATAACGATAAATGTACCAACAATAATATCTTATCTTTCATAAATGCATTATATTAGTTATAGATTTTAATAATAAAGAAAAAAAACGAATTGAAATGAAATAAGAAGCACATTAAGTGTGCCGATCTTACAAGTGTTGGTATAATCAGTGTTATTCTCGGCATTAATTTAACGAATGCGTCTTATAAAGCCTTTCTTATGCCAGAATAGTTATTCCAATGGTTGATTGAAGTTGGTAATACTGTGGGTATAACGCGCAGCGCGTCAAATTGATCAGCGGTGTTTACCATTATTCTGTTTTTATTTTCATTTTATCTCCCTCACGAATATGAACGTAAATATGTGTGTTCGATATAAAGGATCAAAATATTTTTAAGTTGTGGTATTAATACATATCTATCGCATCTATTTATTACATCAGTATTTTTAAATATAAATGTCAGTGGTCATAGATATAATTAATACTAGATCTAGAACTAGAAACATTTGGGTTTAGCTGTACGTCTCTTAAGATGGCTAAACCAGAATGTTTCTAGTTCTACGTCTAGTGTTAGTTCTAGTTTTACACTAGCACTGTTACTATGTAGAACTAACACTATACCTAGAACTAGAATCATTTGGGTTTAGCCGCACGTCTCTAAAGATGGCTAAACCCGAATGATTCTAGTTGTAGGTATAGTGTTAGTTCTAATGATAGTACTAATGTAAAATTAGTACTATCATATCATAAAAATCATAACATCGATGTTTATGAATAATAAGATATTATATTGATAGCATACTAAATCTTTAATAAATTTGCTTTATTTCATCATAGTTATCTCAATTCATTTTTAAGATACGATCTTTTAAACTTTCTCCTTTAATCTTACATCAATCAAATGTATACAGGGTTGGGTTTAAAAAATCATAACATCGATGTTTATGGATAATAAGAACAAATTTTTGTAACTTTTCTTGATTATCATATAAAAGCAAAGTTTTTCCATTGCACAATTGAGTTTTTGGTGGTTGCGTTCGAATCGAAAAAGGGGGTACTCTATTTCCGGGTGCGAGAGCGGCATAAATCGCCGTTCGACGGAGGGCCCCAACTTTCGGACACTTTGTCCTTAACCGTTTTGCTCTTGTTCTTCGCATACCCCGCGAAACAAATACGAATCGGCCGTGACGGCGGTTCCAATAGCTATAGAAAAGGGGGTTTGAGGGGGCGAAAAAGCTCTTCCTCCCGTTTCCACGCTACTAGCGGGGCCCTTCGGGGCCGTGAGATATTGCCTCCGTTATTGCAAAGAGCGCCCTCTGCCGGCGCAACTGTCGGTCCGTGTGAGAGACGACGTGTTTCGGCCTGTTCTGGTGGCGCAGGACGCATTTTTCAAACCCGGAAATTCTCATTTTTATGACGCCACAATCGAGATGAACAGGTTAGAAAAAAATCGGTTACAAAAAAAAAGTTGTAATACAAATTTTCTTTTATTACAACCTATAAAGTAACGTTGTTTTATGTTTTTACTTTTTAAAATGGGGGGAATGAAGTAACCGCACGTACAACGTAAAATAGGAAGAGAGAAGAACGTTACCAGGCGCTTCCGCCACAGTTTCCAAGCGGTGTCCGCTTCTGCTAAATTATTCATTTGCCCCAAAGCGAGAGAGACCATTGCGAATTGCAAAACTGGCCGAGACAAACCCTAAATACTCTCGCTAATGTACGCCTCCCCGTATTTCCCTCTTTCTCTCTCTTCTTACCATCTGTCGGGGTAAACTTTCCGAAAATGTAAACGGTTACAGATACGGCAAATTGAATCGGTACAGCACCAAAACGACCGTGTCTGGTCCCTTCTTTTTGACAGGAATCCGTCCAATTGAATTTACTTCCGGTCGTGTATTTTTCAGACTGAAACTCGGAATGCTCAACCTAAAAGGAACCTGATGCCGCGGTCGACTTGTTTGCTTTTGAGACCCTTTCGGAAAGGTATCGGGAACGGATTTGTTTGGATTTTGATTTAGAATCCTTTAAAAAAAGATTACCAACGGAAAGTATATTTAGAAGGGTTCCTTTTTTGGCATTTCACTTCATATTTAAACCCACCAAAAAAGTAGTTAAAGAATACTAAGAATCTTTTTGCGGCTAAATTACATTCTCGCCTCACGGAGCGAAGTTGATATAGCGCTGAGAGATCATTTCTGGCTGACCCTTGGGCCTCGGGGTATGACGGTATTTGCTCTTGAGTCGACCACCCCACCAACTATTCAAGGAAATTGCCTTTAAGAGAACTGAATCGCTCTCTCTTGTTCTTCCTCCTTTTTCGCCACCCTAACTTGTCTTAGCTCCGAGTTATATAAATACACCAAGATAAAAGAGAAAGGTAAGTTTCTCAAAAATATGTTCTTATTATCTATAAACATCGATGTTATGATTTTTTAAACCTAATCCTATATACATTTGATTGATGTTATAAGATTAAAGAACAAAGTTTAGAAAATCGTATCTCAAAAACGAATTGAATTTATTTTTCAGTCGTGCCTGAAGACGATAGTTAATATCGAAACAAATGTGTAGCACGGAACTTTTAATAAATATTTCATCGTTTCCACCAATAATTGTTTTTTTTTTCATGTTTATATTATTAACTTGGAGAACCCTAGCTAAATTAATGAACGTGGAGATATCCACTCTACTCCTTAACCATAAAACCACAATGATGAAAAGGGACAACACTCGAGACCATATAACAT
>NW_019281141.1:0-44192 GCF_000648695.1 Onthophagus taurus
TTTGGTAACCACCCTCTAAACATTTCTATTCATCTCGAGACTGTCTCATCAAAAAATTTTTTCCTAACAAAATTGTTATTGATGGATTAAACAAACCATCGGGATGATGATTGGTTAAGGGGGGATAAAACTGTTTAAAATGATGTGTCATAATCGTAATTATAAAAGTATAGAGAAAAAGAATATTGAAATGGAACTGTTATTGTTGCTTAAAATGAAAATGTCGAAAAAGGTGGAAATTTAAAAGCTGGTAAAATCTTTGTTTATGGCAATAGAGAAATAAGATTTGTTTTAAATTAAAGCTTGAAGATTACTCTTTAAAATGGTGTATAATAATCATTGGGTTGGGTTATAAAAATATGGAGAAAAATGACGTTGAGTTAGAACCAATAATTTTGGTTAATCTATAAATGTCAAAAAAGGTGAAAATTTAAAACCTGGTAAAATCTCTGTTTATGGAAATAAAGAAATGAGATTTGTTTTAAATTAAAGCTTAAAGATTACTCTTTAAAATGGTGTATAATAATAATTGGGTTGGATTATAAAAATATGGAGAAAAAAAGCTTTGAGTTAGAACCAACATTTTTGCTTAATCTCTAAATGTCAAAAAAATGTGAAAATTTAAAAAGTGGTAAAATCTCTCTTTATGGAAATAAAGGAATGAGATTTGTTTTAAATTAAAGCTTGAAGATTAATCTTTAAAATGGTGTATAATAATCATTGGGTTGGGTTATAAAAATATGGAGAAAAATGACATTGAGTTAGAACCAATAATTTTGGTTAATCTATAAATGTCAAAAAAGGTGAAAATTTAAAACCTGGTAAAATCTCTGTTTATGGAAATAAAGAAATGAGATTTATTTTAAATTAAAGCTTGAAGATTACTCTTTAAAATGGTGTATAATAATCATTGGGTTGGATTATAAAAATATGGAGAAAAATGACATTGAGTTAGAACCAATAATTTTGGTTAATCTATAAATGTCAAAAAAGGTGAAAATTTAAAACCTGGTAAAATCTCTGTTTATGGAAATAAAGAAATGAGATTTATTTTAAATTAAAGCTTGAAGATTACTCTTTAAAATGGTGTATAATAATCATTGGGTTGGGTTATAAAAATATGGAGAAAAATGACGTTGAGTTAGAACCAATAATTTTGGTTAATCTGTAAATGTCAAAAAATGTGAAAATTTAAAATGTGGTAAAATATTTGTTTATATAAATAAAGAAATGAGATTTGTTTTAAATTAAAGCTTGAAGATTACTCTTTAAAATGGTGTATAATAATAATTGGGTTGGATTATAAAAATATGGAGAAAAATAACATTGAGTTAGAACCAATAATTTTGCTTAATCTATAAATGTCAAAAAAGGTGAAAATTTAAAAGCTCCTGGAATCTCTGTTTATGGAAATAAAGAAATGAGTCTTATCTTAAATTAAAGCTTAAAGATTTAGTTTTAAAATGGTATATAATAATCATTGGGTTGGATTATAAAAATATGGAGAAAAAGAACATTCAGTTAGAACTAATAATTTTGCTTTATCTATAAATGTCAAAAAAGATGAATCTTTAAGAACTCGTGGAAGCTTTGATTATGTAATTAAAGAAATGCAATATATCTTAAATTAAAGCTTAAAGTTTCCTCTTTAATGTGGTGTATGGTGTACGTTAGGTTTAATAATAAAAATTTTGAAAAAAAAAAGTTGAGTTAAAGCTAACATTTTTGTTAGTAATAAAAATGTTAAAAATGGTAGAAATTTAAAAATTCGTGGAAACTTCATTTATGGAAGTAAAGAAACGAGTCATATCTTAAATTAAAGCTCAAAGTTTTCTCTTTAAAGCGATGATAATTGTTGCGTTGGATTATAAAAATTTGGAGATAGAAGATATTGATCTAAAAGTGTTATTTTTGATTAAAATCAAAATGTCGAAAAAGATGAAATTTTAAAAATTCGTGGAAGCTTTGTTTATGAGAATAAAGAAGTGAGGTTTATTTTAGATTAAAGCTCAAAGTTTTATCTTTAAATCGATGTAACATAATCGTTGGGTTGGGTTATAAAAATTTTGAGATAAAAGGTATTGAGCTAAAGGTGTTATTTTTGATTAAAAAGTATGTCAAAAATGATGAAACTTTAAAAATTCGTAGAAGATTTGTTAATGGAAATAAAGAAACGAGGTTTATCTTAAATTAAAGCTTAAAGTTTTCTCTTTAAAATGGTGTATAATAATCGTTGGGTTGGGTTATAAAAATTTGGAGATAGAAGAGATTGATCTAAAAGTGTTATTTTTGATTAAAATCAAAATGTCGAAAATGATGAAATTTTAAAAATTCGTGGAAGCTTTGTTTATGGGAATAAAGAAGTGAGGTTTATTATAGATTAAAGCTCAAAGTTTTATCTTTAAATCGATGTAACATAATCGTTGGGTTGGTTTATAAAAATTTTGAGATAAAAGGTATTGAGCTAAAGGTGTTATTTTTGATTAAAATCAAAATGTCGAAAGTGATGAAATTTTAAAAATTCGTGGAAGCTTTGTTTATGGGAATAAAGAAGTGAGGTTTATCTTAAATTAAAGCTTAAAAATTACTCTTTAAAATGGTGTATAATAATCGTTGGGTTGGGTTATAAAAATATGGAGAAAAACACTGTTGAGTTAGAACCAACATTTTTGTTTAATCTATAAATGTCAAAAAAGATGAAAATTTAAAAAGTGGTAAAATCTCTGTTTATGGAAATAAAGAAATGAGATTTGTTTTAAATTAAAGCTTAAAGATTACTCTTTAAAATGGTATATAATAATCATTAGGTTGGATTATAAAAGTATGGAGAAAAAAAGCTTTGAGTTAGAACCAACATTTTTACTTAATCTGTAAATGTCAAAAAATGTGAAAATTTAAAAAGTGGTAAAATCTTTGTTTATGGAAATAAAGAAATGAGATTTGTTTTAAATTAAAGCTTAAAGATTACTCTTTAAAATAGTGTATAATAATCATTGGGTTGGATTATAAAAATATGGAGAAAAAAAGCTTTGAGTTAGAACCAACATTTTTGCTTAATCTGTAAATGTCAAAAAATGTGAAAATTTAAGAAGTGGTAAAATCTTTGTTTATGGAAATAAAGAAATGAGATTTGTTTTAAATTAAAGCTTAAAGATCACTCTTTAAAATGGTGTATAATAATCATGGGGTTGGATTATACAAATATGGAGAAAAAAAGCTTTGAGTTAGAACCAACATTTTTGCTTAATCTATAAATGTCAAAAAATGTGAAAATTTAAAAAGTGATAAAATCTTTGTTTATGGAAATAAAGAAATGAGATTTATTTTAAATTAAAGCTTAAAGATTACTCTTTAAAATGGTGTGTAATAACCATTGGGTTGGATTATAAAAATATGGAGAAAAATGACATTGAGTTAGAACCAACAACTTTGCTTAATCTATAAATGTCAAAAAAGGTGAAAATTTAAAAGCTCGTGAAATCCTTGTTTATGGAAATAAAGAAACGAGGTATATCTTAAATTAAAGCTTAAAGATTTATCCTTAAAATGGTGTATAATAATTATCGGGTTGGATTATAAAAATATGGAGAAAAAAAGCATTGAGTTAGAACCAACATTTTTGCTTAATCTATAAATGTTAAAAAAGGTGAAAATTTAAAAAGTGGTAAAATCTCTATTTATGGAAATAAAGAAATGAGATTTGTTTTAAATTAAAGCTTAAAGATTACTCTTTAAAATGATCTATAATAATCGTTAGGTTGGATTATAAAAATATGGAGAAAAAACATGTTGAGTTAGAACCAACATTTTTGTTTATGGAAATAAAGAAATGAGATTTATCGTTAATTAAAGTATAAAGTTTTCTCTTTTAATTGATAAATAATCACCATTCTGTTTAAATTTCATTGGAGATGGAACAAGAATGAGGTGATTTTATTTCTTTTTTAATGTATTGTATTCACTTGATGTTTGAATTTGAATAATAAATATTTTGGAACGAATTTTTTATAATCCATTCGATTCAATGACTAACGACTACGCGCATCAATCGTTTCGTGAGATAACCCCTTTTTTCGGGGTAGGGAAAAAGGATGAAGGCCGTGATCCCATCCATGCGCAAATTTTTAACAAGCCACTCGAGGGTTCGAAATACTGACCGGTCTACAAAAAAAAAGGCGAAAAAAAAATAATAAAATGAGAACCCACCTGAATACCAATAATAGTGGCAATAAAAGGTGCATTTCGATTTTTAATGAGAATTTTATCGACGCTCGGTCAAAGAGTCTCAACAATCTTTCGACGTCTTCGGATGTCTTTCGACGCCGTCACCGTCGTAAATAGTTGCAAATTGCCGTCTTTATGGCGTTTTATAGACGGTTATAAGTCTCGGCGGGAGGGAAAACTTATAAATACGCCCCTTAAAAAATGTTTAAAAGGGTATTTTAAGTGTCGATCCGTCATCCCGGAGATAACTCAATACCGGGGAAGATCGAGAGATTTAACCTTCGCTTTGTTTATCGCCAACCACAAAGAGGTCAGAATCCTCGTATTCTTATATTGATGCCTTTTACACCTCACCTTTACGATTGACTCGGCTGGTTTATGGTTTTAAAATGCTTTGGATGTTTTTAAAACTAACAAATTTTTTTTATTTCTTCTTCTTTAAGGGAAATAATCTTGAGTGTAATTGAAACGTAGATGCGGATAGATTGGGGGATAAGGAGAGAAGCGAAATAAGGAAAGGAAAGAATTAAGAGGAATTTAAGGACACAGCCTATCAATTACACGGGTCTTTGAGCGGCAATCGGGCCCGGTTTCGGTTATGTGGCATAAAAATTCACCCCCAAAGAGGAATTTTTCGGCCCCCGGGCCTTAAGAGAAAAGTTTAAAAACGATTAGCCGCCGCCGCCCGCCCCCGAGTAACGTTAATCGAAAATTGCTCTCTCTCCGACGAAATTGATATTAGAATTTTTATGGGAATTACGTCCGATACTCACTCCCCCCTTGGCTCTCAGTTCTCTTCGTTCGACTGTCGAAAATTTCCCCATTTCCATATTTAAATTAAACGCCCTTTTTTTATTTTTATCGATATAACTCTAGTATATCTCAACACTAATTCGTTTTAGAAAGAAACTTTTAGTGTAAAAGTTGTAGAAAACTTCATTTTTAACAATATTGCTCTTTAATAGTTTTGCTCTCAGATGCATTAATATCGAGAAAAATTCAAAAAAGTGAAAATTAGACGAAATCGTGATTTTACATCGTATTGTCGGTATAGAAGGGAACCAAAACGTTTTAGAAAAAAAATTGTTGTATAAAAGTTGTAGTAAATTTTATTCTTAGCAATATTGCTCTCTTGCACATTTGCTCTCAGATGAATAGATATCGAGAAAAATACGAAAATTTGAAAATTTGATGAATTTTACTTTTTTAAGTAGGTAATGGTAACATTTTTGAATCGGAGCATGTTATAAAAAAACTTTTAGAACAAAAGTTGTAGCAAATTTTATTCTTAACAATATTGCTTTCTTACATTTTTGCTCTTAGATGCATAGATATCGAGAAAAATAATAAAATTTGATGAATTTCGTTGTTTTAAGTAAGTAATGGTAAAATTTTTAGATCGAAGCATGTTATAAAAAAACTTTTAAAACAAAAGTTGTAGCAAATATCATTCTTAACAATATTGCACTGTTACACTTTTGCTCTCAGATGCATAGATATCGAGAAACATACGAAAATTTGATGAATATCGTTGTTTTAAGTAGGTAATGGTAACATTTTTGAATCGGACCATGTTATAAAAAAACTTTTAGAATAAAAGTTGTAGCAAATTTTATTCTTAGCAATATTGCTCTCTTGCACGTTTGCTCTCAGATGCATAGATATCGAGAAAAATACGAAAATTTGATGAATTTCGTTGTTTTAAGTAGGCAATGATAAAATTTTTGAATCGGAGATTGTTATAAAAAAACTTTTAGAACAAAAGTTGTAGCAAATTTCATTCTTGACAATATTGCTCTCTTCCACTTTTGCTCTCAGATGTATAAATATCGAGAAAATTAGGAAAATATGAAAATATGATGAATTTATTGTTTTTAGCAGGTAATGGTAACATTTTTGAATCGAAGCATGTTATAAAAAAAATTTTACAACAAAAGTTGTAGTAAATTTTATTCTTAACAATATTGCTCTCTTGCACTTTTGCTCTCAGATGCATAGATATCGAGAAAATTTGGAAAATATGAAAATTTGATGAATTTCGTTGTTTTAAGTAAGTAATAGTAACATTTTTGAATCGGAGCATGTTATAAAAAAACTTTTTGAACAAAAGTTGTAGCAAATTTTATTCTTAACAATATTACTCTCTTCTTGCACTTTTGCTCTCAGATGCATAGATATGGAGGAAATTTGGAAAATATGAAAATTTGATGAATTTCGTTGCTTTAAGTAAGTAATGGTAACATTTTTAAATCGGACCATGTTATAAAAAAATTTTTAGAACAAAAGTTGTAGTAAACTTTATTCTTAACAATATTGCTCTCTTGCACTTTTCCTCTCAGATCCATAGATATCGAGAAAAATAGAAAAAAAAGAAAATTTGATGAATTTTATTGTTTAAGTAGATAATGGTAACATTTTTTAATCAGAGCATGTTATAAAAAAACTTTTGGAACAAAAGTTGTAGTAAATTTTATTCTTAACAATATTGCTCTCTTGCATTTTTCCTCTCAGATCCATAGATATCGAAAAAAATAGGAAAATATGAAAATTTGATGAATTTATTGTTTTTAGCAGGTAATGGTAACATTTTTGAATCGAAACATGTTATAAAAAAAATTTTAGAACATAAGTTGTAGTAAATTTTATTCTTAACAATATTGCTCTCTTGCACTTTTGCTCTCAGATGCATAGATATCGAGAAAAATAGGAAAATTTGAAAATTTGATGAATTTTATTGTTTTAAGTAGGTAATGGTAACATTTTTGAATCCAAGCATGTTATAAAAAAACTTTTAGAACAAAAGTTGTAGCAAATTTCATTCTTAACAATATTGCACTCTTGCACATTTGCTCTCAGATGAATAGATATCAAGAAAAATACGAAAATTTAAAAATTTGATGAATTTTATTGTTTTAAGTAGGTAATGGTAACATTTTTGAATCGAAGCATGTTATAAAAAAAATTTTAGAACAAAAGTTGTAACAAATTTTATTCTTAACAATATTGCACTCTTGCACATTTGCTCTCAGATGCATAGACATCGAGAAAAATAGGAAAACTTGAAAACTTTATGAATTTCGTTGTTTTAAGTAAGTACTGGTAACATTTTTGAATCGGAGCATGTTATAAAAAGACTTTTTGATCAAAAGTTGTAGTAAATTTTATTGCTAACAATATTGCTCTCTTGCACTTTTCCTCTCAGATCCATAGATATCGAAAAAAATAGGAAAATATGAAAATTTGATGAATTTTATTGTTTAAGTAGGTAATGGTAACATTTTTAAATCGGAGCATGTTATAAAAAAACTTTTAGAACAAAAGTTGTAGCAAATTTTATTCTTGACAATATAGCTTTCTTGCATTTTTGCTCTCAGAAGCATAGATATCGAGAAAAATAGGAAAATATAAAAATTTGATAAATTTTATTGTTTTAAGTAGGTAATGGTAATATTTTTGAATCCGAGCATGTTATAAAACAATTTTTAGAACAAAAGTTGTAGCAAATTTTATTCTTAACAATATTACTCTCTTGCACTTTTGCTCTCAGATGCATAGATATCGAGAAAATTAGGAAAATATGAAAATTTGATGAATTTATTGTTTTTAGCAGGTAATGGTAACATTTTTTAATCGGAGCATGTTACAAAAAAACTTTTAGAACAAAAGTTTTAGCAAATTTTATTCTTAACAATATTGCTCTCTTCCACTTTTGCTCTCAGATGCGTCAATATTTAGAAATAATCGAAAATATGAATGTTTGATGAATTTCGTTGTTTTGCAACTTGTTATTGGTGGTGTACGAGGTTGCAAAGGTTTTAGAGAAAAAGTGTTAGTATAATAGTTGTAGCAAACTTCATTTTTAACAATATTGTTCTTTTATACTTTTGCCCTCCGATGCATTAATATCGAAAAAAATTCGAAAATGTAAAATAATGGTTTTACATCATATTGTCGGTATAGAAGGAATTTGGGACGTTTTAGAAAAAAAATTTTAATATAAAAATTATACCAAATTTTATTCTTATTAATTTTGCTCCTTTACACTTTTGCTCTCAGAAGCATAAACATCGAGAAAAATTCGAAAAGGTGAAAATTTATAGTTTTGCATCTTTTCGTTGATAGAGCACCTCGTTTTAGCAGAATTGGAAGCAGATTTCGAAACGGATTTTCCATTTTCGTATCGGCCAAGGATTCAGCTTTCGAATGAGTTGAGAAGATTCCCTTGTTATAATCAAAATCGTATCTATTGGGGGCTAGCTCCGAATAGGTACAGTGTGTTAGTTAATTATCGTACCCGACGTCATCATTGCAAGTATGCAACCAATATCACAATGCAATACGCGTCATACGCAAATGGCGTATTGCAATACATATACTGTGATGTTGGTTGCATACTTGCAATGATGACGTCGGGTACGATAATTAATTAATTAATTACTGTACATATTTCGATTCGGCATCAAACGTAGTGGACGAAAAAGGGGTGAAAAATGTAAAAATATGCAAGTAAACCGAAAAAACCGAATCCGTAATCCGAAAGACCGAGAACGAACGGCGCGACGGCGACGGCGACAGCGAAGGGGTTGGGGGTGGATGGACGAAAATCACATTTCGCAAAACTAATATTAAAATTGCCGGTCCATCCCGTGGCGGTGTTGTTTTTACGTCGGTCAGCGCGGCGGAAACGAGGACGGAATGACGATTTCCGGGCCGATGTCGGAAAAAGAGAGGGCGAGACACCCCCTCGTCGCCCTCCATAGACAGCATAAGAGCGTGGAGGATTTAATATCTTGTGAATATTCATTCCGCGATGTCCTGGAGTCCGAGAGAGGACGCGGAGACGCGAGGGGGGCGAGCAGAAGCGATCGGGACGAGAGAGACGCGCGTCGCTATGGCTACGCCTAAATTAAGTCATCAATGAATCATCGCCGATGCGGATATCGGGCGTTAAGGGGGTAAATACGGCATAAATTAAAAATGTCCTTTTCGACCTCCTCGTCTCATCAACTACGCATTCGTACAATCACCGATATTCGATTCGGCTGAATTGTTATTTCAAAAATTAAAAGTGTGTTTGCCAGATGTTGTTAATACACTTAATATCTGGCAGATGTTAAGAAAATCTTTTATTATTCTTGTATCGACCGGTTTTGATGTATGTATCAAGTTTTTTCTATTAGCACGTTCTAGAAATGTTCAATATTCTTAACAGGTGTGAGCTGTATTGTTATATTTTGTACAGATGATATTATAAATATTAAAATTAGCTTGAAATATTATATATAGTATACATAATGATATTATCATATCATATATAAAGCTTCTATGTTAAGATGATATATGATATGTAAGGTGTTTGATTAAAAAATTTCTTAGAAAAAGTCTTTTGAAGAAATTAATGAAACTAAATATTGCACTTAAACGATGATATTTTTGTATATAATTTAGATTTCTACCGATTTCGACCGTGTGACAGTCATCTTCAAATGAAATTAATGAGTTATTATAATAGTTTATTGTGAAGGAACTTTCAGATTTCGTTTCGATGCGCTCCCGTTTAAGTTTATATTCGATGACGTCGATTTCCTGAAGATGACTGTCACCACGGTCAGTCGAAACCGGTAGAAATCTAATTTATATACAATAAATATCATCGTTTAAGTGCAATATTTAGTTTCATTAATTCACACGATGATAAGGAAAATACACAACTCCAATTTTGAAGAAATGTTGAAATTAGGTTAAGTTTGAAATTGTCAAAAAAATTTGAATTTCAAAAAATCACCATATCCACATTTTTAAGAGTCAGATAATGATTTATGTCTCAAATTGAAGATTAAAGTGTCTACTTTAAGATGATATATGATATGTGGGATGTTTGATTAAAAAAATTTTTAGAAAAAGGCTTTTGAAGAAATGTTGTTGAAATTAGGTTAAGTTTGAAATTGTTAAAAAGCTAAGAATTTAAAAAAATCATCACATCCACCTTTCTAAGAGTTAGAAAACGATTTATGTCGCAAATTGAAGATTAAAGCTTCTATTTTAAGATGATATATGATATGTGGGATGTTTGATTAAAAAAATTTTTAGAAAAAGGCTTTTGAAAAAATGTTGTTGAAATTAGGTTAAGTTTGAAATTGTCAAAAAACTAAGAATNAATTAAAAGTGTGTTTGCCAGATGTTGCTAATACACTTAATATCTGGCAGATGTTAAGAAAATCTTTTATTATTCTTGTATCCACCGGTTTTGATGTATGTATCAAGTTTTTTCTATTAGCACGTTCTAGAAATTTTCAATATTATTAACAGGTGTTGGGTGTATTGTTATATTTTGTACAGATGATATTATATATAAATATGTACACATAGATCATATATAATTATGGCAAAGGGATAGAAACATACATTCCTGCTTCGGAGTGAATTGAAGTTTTCACCAATTTCCAACTTAACCCAATTCCAACAACATTTCTGCAAACGCCTTTTTCAAAATTTTTTTTTTATCAAACACCCTACATATCACATATCATCTTAAAGTAGAAGGTTTAATCTTCAATTTGAGCCATAAATCGTTTTCTGGCTCTTAAAAATACGGACGTGGTGACTCTTTGAAATTTTTAGTTTTTTGACAATTTCATAATTTCAACATTTTCTTCAAACGCCTTTTTCTAAAAATTTTTTTAATGAAACACTGTACATATCATATATCATCTTAAAATAGAAGCTTTAATTTTCAATTCGAAACATAAATCGTTTTCTAACTATTAAAAATACGGACGTGGTGCATCTATATAAATGTCAGAAAAAGGTAATTTTAAAGGTAAAATTTTAAAGTTCGTGAAAGCTTTGTTTATGGAAGTAAAGAAACGAGATTTATCTTAAATTAAAGTTAAATGTTTCCTCTTTAAAATGATGTATAATAATCAATGGGTTGGATTATAAAAATTTTGAGATAAAAGATATTCAGCTAAAAGTGTTATTTTTGATTAAAATTAAAATTTCGAAAAAACGGGAAGTTTAAAAATTCGTGGAAGCTTTGTTTATGGGACTAAAGAAACGAGGTTTATCTTAAATTAAAGCTCAAAGTTTTCTCTTTAAAACGATATATCGTAATTGTTGGGTTGGATTATAAAAATTTGGAGATAAAAGATATTGAGTTAAAAGTGTCGTTTTTGATTAAAATAAAAATGATGAAACTTTAAAAAATCGTAGAAGCTTTGTTTATGGGAATAAAAAAACGAGTCTTATCTTAAATTGAAGCATTAAGATTTCTCTTTAAAATGGTGTATAATAATCATTGGGTTGTATTACAAAAATATTAAGACAAATAATATTGAGTTAGAAGCAACATTTTTGCTTTATCTAAAAATGTCAAAAAAGGACGAAATTTAAAAATTCGTGGAAGCTTTGTTTATTGGAATAAAGAAACGAGGTTTATCTTAAATTAAAGCTTAAAGTTTTGTCTTTAAAGCGATGTATCATAATCGTTGGGTTGTATTATAAAAATTTGGAGATAAAAGATATTGAGCTAAAAGTGATATTTTTGATTAATTTATAAATGTTAAAAAAGGTAAAACTTTAAAAAATCGTGGAAGCTTTGTTTATGGGACTAAAGAAACGAGGCTTATCTTAAATTAAAGCTCAAAGTTTTCTCTTTAAAACGATATATCATAATTGTTGGGTTGGATTATAAAAATTTTGAGATAAAAGATAGTGAACTAAAAGTGTCATTTTTGATTCAAATAAAAATGTCAAAAATGATGAAATTTCAAAAAATCGTGGACACTTTGTTTATGGGAATAAAGAAACGAGTCTTATCTTAAATTGAAGCTTTAAGATTTCTCTTTAAAATGATGTATAATAATCATTGAGTTGTATTATAAAAATATTGAGATAAATAATACTGAGTTAGAAGTAACATTTTTACTTTATCTATAAATGTCAAAAAAGGACAAAATTGAAAAATTCGTGGAAGCTTTGTTTATGGAAGTAAAGAAGTAAGATTTATTTTAGATTAAAGCTCAAAGTTTTCTCTATAAAGCGATATATCATAATCGTTGGGTTGGATTATAAATATTTTGAGATAAGAGATATTGAACTAAAAGTGTCATTTTTGCTTAAAATAAAATTGTCAAAAATGATGAAACTTTAAAAATTCGTGGAACCTTTGTTTATTGGAATAAAGAAACGAGGTTTATCTTAAATTAAAGCTTAAAGTTTTGTCTTTAAAGCCAAGTATCATAGTAGTATTATAAAAATTTGGAGATAATAGATATCGACCAAAAAGTGTCATTTTTGATTAAAATAAAAATGTCAAAAATGATGAAAATTTAAAAATTCGTGGAAGCTTTGTTTATGGGAATAAAGAAACGAGTCTTATCTTAAATTAAAGCTTAAAGATTTGTCTTTAAAATGGTGTATAATAATAATTGGGTTGGATCATAAAAATATGGGGATAAAAGATATTGAACTAAAAGTGTCATTATTGCTTAAAATAAAATTGTCAAAAATGATGAAACGTTAAAAATTCGTGGAACCTTTGTTTATTGGAATAAAGAAACGAGGTTTATCTTAAATTAAAGCTTAAAGTTTTGTCTTTAAAGCCAAGTATCATAATCGTTGGGTAGTATTATAAAAATTTGGAGATAAGAGATATCGACCAAAAAGTGTCATTTTTGATTAAAATAAAAATGTTAAAAATGATGAAAATTTAAAAATTCGTGGAAGCTTTGTTTATGGGAATAAAGAAACGAGTCTTATCTTAAATTAAAGCTTAAAGATTTCTCTTTAAAATGGTGTATAATAATAATTGGGTTGGATCATAAAAATATGGAGATAAAAGATATTGAACTAAAAGTGTCATTATTGCTTAAAATAAAATTGTCAAAAATGATGAAACTTTAAAAATTCGTGGAACCTTTGTTTATTGGAATAAAGAAACGAGTCTTATCTTAAATTGAAGCTTTAAGATTTCTCTTTAAAATGGTGTATAATAATCATTGGGTTGTATTACAAAAATATTGAGATAAATAATATTGAGTTAGAAGCAACATTTTTGCTTTATCTATAAACGTCAAAAAAGGACAAAATTTAAAAATTCGTGGAAGCTTTGTTTATTGGAATAAAGAAACGAGGTTTATCTTAAATTAAAGCTTAAAGTTTTGTCTTTAAAATGATATATCATAATCGTTGGGTTGGATTATAAAAATTTGGAGATAAAAGATATTGAGCTAAAAGTGTCATTTTTGCTTAATCTATAAATGTCAAAACAGGTACAACTTTAAAAAATCGAGGAAGCTTTGTTTATGGAAATAAAGAAGTGAGGTTTATCTTAAATTAAAGCTCAAAGTTTTCTCTTTAAAGCGATATATCATAATTGTTGGGTTGCATTATAAAAATTTTGAGATAAAGTATATTGAACTAAAAGTGTCATTTTTGATAAAAATAAAAATGTCAAAAATGATGAAAATTCAAAAATTCGTGGAAGCTTTGTTTATGGGAATAAAGAAACGAGGTTTATTTTAAATTAAAGCTTAAAGTTTTGTCTTTAAAGCGATGTATCATAATCGTTGGGTTGCATTATAAAAATTTTGAGATAAAGTATATTGAACTAAAAGTGTCATTTTTGCTTAAAATAAAATTGTCAAAAATTATGAAACTTTAAAAATTCGTGGAACCTTTGTTTATTGGAATAAAGAAACGAGGTTTATCTTAAATTAAAGCTTAAAGTTTTGTCTTTAAAGCCAAGTATCATAATCGTTGGGTAGTATTATAAAAATTTGGAGATAAGAGATATCGACCAAAAAGTGTCATTTTTGATTAAAATAAAAATGTTAAAAATGATGAAAATTTAAAAATTCGTGGAAGCTTTGTTTATGGGAATAAAGAAACGAGTCTTATCTTAAATTAAAGCTTAAAGATTTCTCTTTAAAATGGTGTATAATAATAATTGGGTTGGATCATAAAAATATGGAGATAAAAGATATTGAACTAAAAGTGTCATTATTGCTTAAAATAAAATTGTCAAAAATGATGAAACTTTAAAAATTCGTGGAAGCTTTATTTATTGGAATAAAGAAACGAGGTTTATTTTAAATTAAAGCTTAAAGTTTTGTCTTTAAAACGATGTATCATAATCGTTGGGTTGTATTATAAAAATTTGGAGATAAAAGATATTGAGCTAAAAGTGTCATTTTTGATTAAAATAAAAATGTCAAAAATAATGAAACTTTAAAAATTCATAGAAACTTTGTTTATGGGAATAAAAAAACGAGGTTTATCTTAAATTAATGCTCAAAGTTTTCTCTTTAAAGCGATATATCATAATCGTTGGGTTGCATTATAAAAATTTTGAGATAAAGTATATTAAACTAAAGGTGTCATTTTTGATTAAAATAAAAATGTCAAAAATAATGAAAATTTAAAAATTCGTGGAAACTTTGTTTATGGGAATAAAGAAACGAGTCTTATCTTAAATTAAAGCTTAAAAATTTCTCTTTAAAATGGTGTATAATAATCATTGGGTTGTATTATAAAAATATTGAGATAAATAATATTTAACTAAAAGTGTCATTTTTACTTAAAATAAAATTGTTAAAAATGACGAAACTTTAAAAATTCATGGAAGCTTTGTTTATTGGAATAAAGAAACGAGGTTTATGTTAAATTAAAGCTTAAAGTTTTGTCTTTAAAGCAATGTATCATAATTTTTAAATTTGATTCTTCTTTAACATTTTTTAGTGGGTCGTTTTCGATGTAAATCGGCTTCATTCTTTTATCGACGATACCAATCTCGTCCGTTTCGTCCGATCGAGTATACTTGTATTGTCCTGTTGTACCGAACCAATAAATAAATTAATATTTCATTGGGTCGTGCCCCAGCAATTTTTCAAACATACAATACTTCATTTGAATATCGGATAAAGGAGCTACCGAACGGCGCGTTTTCCTTACCAGGGAGCGATTTCTTTTTTCTTCTTTTCCTTCGAACGGCCGCCGGGCATTTATTGTTTATTATTTTTACAAATTGATCGTATCGCGCACTCCCGAAGACCACTTTTCGTGACGATTTCGTACCGAATCGTACGACGACATCTTCTTCGAACGTCACGACGTCAGTAAATACTTAATAGCGATTTCCTTCGAGGTACCTTACAACCGATTTTCGTGTCTCTCACACTGGGTTAATAAAATATTGAGTCTATTTTATGTGGATAATTATTTTGTTTTGGCTTGATGGGGTCAAAGTGTTAAGTTGAGGCGATAAAACGCCTCCAATCTCGTTTAAGGTGGGCAAACAACGAACCCTCGCCTCGAAAGAAAAAACCACCGGATTAAATCGCTATCAGGTGTGTACAAGGATTAAATGGTGTGGGGGATTCCCCCGGAATAAATCCGTTACCTCGTGGTGTTTGTCTAAGAACGGCTGCCGCGCGCTTAAGAACACTAATTATCAAAGTTAGAAACTGTATTAAGATTATGCGCGAAGGTGAGGTATTAAATATTGTCAATTTAGCAATTCTCCCGGATCTCGGCTGTTATTATAGATAATGGCACGCTAAATTGGTTGACTTTGGGCGCAGACTGGTTTGTTTTAGAACCTCTCCTCCTTCCGCGCCTCGAGGATTATTTGACAGGTGTCTGCGCTTTAACCACTCTAAAATCTTCTAATAATCGCGAAACTTTTTAATCACTCGATTTTAATATAATCGATCTTAAACGAGTTTTATAAGCGCTTTAAACAATTTAACTTTGTTACGTTAAAGATGATTTGGCCAAAAACGAGATCGAATTGGAGGTCGTTTTTAATTGGGAAATATTAAAACGTTGATGGGGCGGTTATGTTACGCCGGATCGAACTCTCGAAATGAAATTCTGCATACCAACGCGAGACACATCAACACTTTATGGCGGACGAAATATTTCAATTTGCTAGATAGCCGAGGCGATTTATAGACCGCTATCTATCCGGGCGACTATTAACTTTTTCTTGCATAATTTTATTGCCAATTTCGACCCGAATTCTCCAAGGACGGAATTCACATCGCAGATGGATAATGGAGCGGTTTGGTAACCACCCTCTAAACATTTCTATTCATCTCAAGAATCGACGAAATCCAATTTTACTTTAATACTTTTTTTCTCAACATTTTTATAATCCAACCCACCGATTATTACAAATCATTTGAAAGAAAAAGCTTTGAGCTTTAATATAAAATAATTCTTATTTCTTTACTTCCATAAACAAGGCTTCCACGAATTTTAGAATTTACACCTTTTTTGACAATTTTATTTTAAGCAAATATACCAGTTTTAGGTCAATATCTTTTATCTCAAAATTTTTATGATCCAACCCAATTATTATTATACACCATTTTAAAGAGAAATCTTTGAGCTTTAAGTTAAGATAAACCTCGTTTCGTTACTTCCATAAACAAAGCTTTCATGAATTTTTAAAGTTTTACCTTTTTTGACATTTATAGATTAAAGCAAAAATGACACTTTTAGCTCAATATCTTTTATCTCAAAATTTTTCTAATTCAACCCACCGATTATGACACATCGCTGTAAAGAGAAAACTTTGAGCTTTAACTTAAAATAAATCTAACTTCTTTATTCCCATAAATAAACTTTCCACGATTTTTTAAAGTTGTACCTTTTTTGACATTTTTATTTTAATCAAAAATGACACTTTTAACTCAATATACTTTATCTCCAAATTTTTATAATGCAACCCAACGATTATGATACATCACTTTAAAGAGAAAACTTTGAGCTTCAATTTAAATTTAATCTCACTTCTTTATTCCCATAACCAAAGCTTCTACGAATTTTTAAAGTATCATTATTTTTGACATTTTTATTTTAATCAAAAATAACACTTTTAGCTCAATATCTTTTATCTAAAAATTTTTGTAATCCAACCCACCGATTATGATTTATCGCTTTAAAGAGAAAACTTTGAGCTTTAATTTAAAATAAATCTCATTTCTCTATTCTCATAAACAAAGCTCCCACGATTTTTTAAAGTATTACCTTTTTTGACATTTATAGATTAAGGCAAAAATGACACTTTTAGCTCAATATCTCTTATCTCAAAATTTTTATAATTCAACCCACCGATTATGACACATCGTTTTAAAGAGAAAACTTTGAGCTTTAATTTAAGATAAACCTCACTCCTTTATTCCCATAAACAAAGTTTTCACGAATTTTTAAAGTTTCATTATTTTTGACATTTTTATTTTAATCAAAAATGACACTTTTAGCGCAATATCTTTTATCTCCAAATTTTTATAATCCAACCTAACGATTACTATATATCATTTTAAAGAGAAAACTTTGAGCTTTAATTTAAAATAAACCTCGTTTCTCTATTCCAATAAACAAAGCTTCTACGAATTTTTAAAGTTTCATCATTTTTGACATTTTTATTTTAATAAAAAATGACATTTTTAGCTCAATATCGTTTATCTCAAAATTTTTATAATTCAACCCAATGATTATTATACACCATTTTAAAGAAAAATCTTTGAGCTTTAATTTAAAATAAGACTTGTTTCTTTATTCCCATAAACAAAGCTTCCACGAATTTTTGAATTTTTATCATTTTTGACAATTTTATTTTAATCAAAAATAACACTTTAGTTCAATATACTTTATCTCAAAATTTTTATGATGCAACCCAACAATTATGATATATCGCTTTAAAGAGAAAACTTTGAGCTTTAATTTAAGATAAACCTCACTTCTTTATTTCCATAAACAAAGCTTCCACGATTTTTTCAAGTTGTACCTGTTTTGACATTTATAGATTAAGCAAAAATGACACTTTTAACTCAATATCTTTTATCTCCAAATTTTTATAATCCAACCCAACAATTATGATATATCATTTTAAAGAGAAAACTTTGATCTTTAATTTAAGATAAACCTCGTTTCTTTACGTCCATAAACAAAGCTGTCACAAGATTTTAAATTTTCACCTTTTTTGACATTTATAAAATAAGCAAAATTGTTGGTTCTAACTCAATGTCATTTTTCTCCATATTTTTATAATCCAACCCAATGATTGTTATACATCATTTTAAAGAGAAATCTTTAAGCTTTAATTTAAGATAACGCTCGTTTCTTTGTTTCCATAAATAAAGATATTACGAATTTTCAAAGTTTCACCTTTTTCGATATTTATAGATGAAGCAAAAATGTTGGTCTTAGTTCAATAATATTTTTCTCCAAATTTTCATAATCCAACCTGACGATTATTATATATCATTTTAAAGAGAAATCTTTAAGCTTTAATTTAAGATGTACCTCGTTTCTATATTTCCATAGACAAAGATTCCACGAATTTTTAAATTTTCACCTTTTTTGACATTTATAGATTAAGCAAAAATGTTGGTTCTAACTCAATATTGTTTTTCTCCAAATTTTTATGTTACAACCCGGTATTTATTATAGATCAATTTAAAGATAAATCTTTAAGCTTTAATTTAAGATAAGACTCGTTTCTTTGTTTTCATAAACAAAGCTTCCACGAATCTTTAAAGTTTTACCTTTTTTGACATTTATAGATTAAGCAAAAATGTAGGTTCTAACTCAACATTGTTTTTCTCCAAATTTTTGTAATTCAACCCAATGATTGTTATACATCATTTTAAAGATAAATCTTTAAGCTTTAGCTTAAGATAAGATTCATTTCTTTATTTCTATAACCAGGATTCCACGACATTTTTAATTTTCACCTTTTTTGACATTTAAAGATTATGTAAAATTGTTGATTCTAACTCAATATTATTTTTCTCCAAATTTTCACAATCCAACCCAACGATTATTATATATCATTTTAAAAAGAAATCTTTAAGCTTTAATTTAAGATGAACCTCGTTTCTATATTTCCATAAACAAAGATTTCACGAATTTTTAAATTTTCACCTATTTTGACATTTATAGATGAAGCAAAAATGTAGGTTCTAACTCACCATTATTTTTCTCCATATTTTTATAATATAACCCATTGATTATTATACACCATTTTAAAGAGAAATCTTCAAGCTCTAATTCAAGACAACGCTCGTTTCTTTATTTCCATAAATAAAGATACAACGAATTTTCAAAATTCCACCTTTTTTAACATTTATAAATGAAGCAAAAATGTTGGTCTTAGTTCAACATTATTTTTCTCCAAATTTTCATAATCCAACCTGACGATTATTATATATCATTTTAAAGAGAGAACTTTAAGCTTTAATTTACGATGAATCTCATTTCTTCATTTCTATAAACAAAGACTCCATGAATTTTTAAATTTTCACCTTTTTTGACGTTTATAGATTAAGCAAGAATGTTGGTTCTAACTCAACATTATTTTTCTCCGTATTTTCATAATACAACCCAATGATTATTATACACCATTTGAAAGAGAAATCTTTAAGCTTGAATTTAAGATGAACCTCGTTTCTATATTTCCATAAACAAAGAATTCACGAATTTTTAAATTTTCACCTATTTTGACATTTATAGATGAAGCAAAAATGTAGGTTCTAACTCACCATTATTTTTCTCCATATTTTTATAATATAACCCATTGATTATTATACACCATTTTAAAGAGAAATCTTCAAGCTCTAATTCAAGACAACGTTCGTTTCTTTATTTCCATAAATAAAGATACTACGAATTTTCAAAATTTCACCTTTTTTAACATTTAGAAATGAAGCAAAAATGTTGGTCTTAGTTCAACATTATTTTTCTCCAAATTTTCATAATCCAACCTGACGATTATTATATATCATTTTAAAGAGAGAACTTTAAGCTTTAATTTACGATGAATCTCATTTCTTCATTTCTATAAACAAAGATTCCATGAATTTTTAAATTTTCACCTTTTTTTGACGTTTATAGATTAAGCAAAAATGTTGGTTCTAACTCAACATTATTTTTCTCCAAATTTTCATAATCCAACCCAACGATTATTACACATCATTTTAAAGAGAAAACTTTGAGCTTTAATTCAAAATAAATCTCATTTCTTTATTTCCATAAACAAAGCCTCCACGAATATTTCCTCCAAAAATTTCTATCCATCCCAAGATTGTCTAAAAAACATTTTTTTCCAAAACAACTTGAACAGGGCGAAATTGCCGCATTGACGAGAAACGAAATCGGCGACGACGGCAGAGGGAACCATCGGGAGGATGGCTGTATAAGGGGGGTGGCGTATAAAGGGTGGTGGGCGATATTTTATCGATTCCGAAAAGAGTGATTTATGTAGCGAAGGAGCGTTGCGTGCGGCGAAACAATTGCGACCGTTCAATAAATCGCTCACGGCGGCCCGGTTTAATCTACTCAATGACGCATATGATACCTAGCAAACTGTTTATTAGAGGGATTTCGATGGGGTTAAGGGACGCCCCATTTCGCCGCTACCCGATTTATTGCTTTTACGTAATCCACCGCATTTACACACATTTTTATTTCTTTTCGTACCGTTCCAACACACGCGTTGCATCAAATTGCATATTTTCTAACCAGATACTGCTTGGAAAGATCTAAAAGTGGTTGGCAGAACATCAGGCATCTGGCAAAAGTACAGATACTGGTAATTCAAGACTTGAACTTGTTGATACAAGACTCATTTGCTTTATGGACAATAAATATTGTTTGCATAAGACTAAATACTGTTAATAGAAGATCAAAGAATGCTTGTACAACACTTAATATTGGGTGCAGAAGATTAGATACAACTGCCAAAAGTCTAGATACTGCTTCCAGAACACTGGATACATCATAGAAAATAAAATCCTAAAATATTTCTTGGATCACAGAGTCTGGTTAATTTTAATGAGTTAATAAATTCCCAAATAGCAAATTATTAACGACCGTTTTGATTTGGCCGAGGCAAAACACTATTAGCTATTTGCGTCTCGGCGGTGTCGCGGCAAACGGCGGTGGCGGCGGTGGCGGCGGTGGCGGCGTCTTAATTACGCGGTTGATGTAGTGGACTTGCGGACAGGTGCGGCCCCGCTAATTCTGACAATTGTAAATTCGCGTGATGCATCATCGACAACGACCGGCCATACGCGTACCCGCTATTTTCGACATTTGGCAATCGCCGATGCCCCCCCAGAAGAGGAAGACGACTCTTAACGGAGGCGGAGTAGGAGGAGGACTCGAACGAACGCGGCTCTTGAACTCCGTCCAAACGACGAGCGATCCGCGACACGTTATGACTCACCGAACTCGCTAAAAAATTACTTTTGTTGATTTCTGTGTCGATTTATTTTTGAAAAAGACAAAAAAAATATTTTTGGAATCATCCTGAAAGAATTTTTTTTTCATTTTGGCTCAAAACGTTACTTGAAAATAACCTTGAATCAAAGTAGTCACTTCAGCTGTTGAAGATGATACGTACATAGTTGATTTTATTAAGGAAAAACATCCAATTTTGACAGTTTGGGGATTCATACAATATCATTAGAAACTGATAATTGATAAGTATGATATAACACTGGATTATGATTTATAGATGCATTAGGAATACTTTTGATTCATTACATCTTCCTCCATCAGCTTTAGTACTTCAATTATAGTTAATTTTATTAAGCAAAATCGTCTAATTTTGACACTTTGGGCATTGGTGCCATATCATTACAAACTAGTAGTAGATAACTATGATATAATACCGGATTATCATTTATTGATGTATTAGGAATACTTTCTGTTCATTACATCTTCCTCCATCAGCTTTAGTACTTAAGTTATAGCTAATTTTATTAAGAAAAACCGATCAATTTTGACACTTTGGGCATTCATGCAATATTATTAGAAACTAGTAGCAGATTAATATGATATAATACCGGATTATCATTTATTGATGCATTAGGAATACTTTTTATTCATTACATCTTCCTCCATCAGCTTTAGTACCTAAGTTGTAGCTAATTCTATTAAACAAAATCGTCCAATTTTGACACTTTGGGCATTGGTGCAATGTTATTAGAAACTAGTAGTAGATAAATAAGATATAATACCGGATTATCATTTATTGATGCATTAGGAATACTTTCTATTCATTACATCTTCCTCCATCAGCTTTAGTACCTAAGTTGTAGCTAATTCTATTAAACAAAATCGTCCAATTTTGACACTTTGGGCATTGGTGCAATGTTATTAGAAACTAGTAGTAGATAAATAAGATATAATACCGGATTATCATTTATTGATGCATTAGGAATACTTTCTATTCATTACATCTTCCTCCATCAGCTTTAGTACTTAAGTTGTAGCTAATTCTATTAAACAAAATCGTCCAATTTTGACACTTTGGGCATTGGTGCAATGTTATTAGAAACTAGTAGTAGATAAATAAGATATAATACCGGATTATCATTTATTGATGCATTAGGAATACTTTCTATTCATTACATCTTCCTCCATCAGTTTTAGTACTTACATTATAGCTAATTTAATTAAGAAAAATCATTCAATTTTGACACTTTGGACATTCGTGCTATATCATTAAAAACTAGTAGTAGATAAATGTGATATAATACTGGATTATGATTTATTGCTGCATTAGGAATACTTTCTATTCATTACATCTTCCTCCATCAGCTTTAGTACCTAAGTTGTAGCTAATTCTATTAAACAAAATCGTCCAATTTTGACACTTTGGGCATTGGTGCAATGTTATTAGAAACTAGTAGTAGATAAATAAGATATAATACCGGATTATCATTTATTGATGCATTAGGAATACTTTCTATTCATTACATCTTCCTCCATCAGTTTTAGTACTTACATTATAGCTAATTTAATTAAGAAAAATCATTCAATTTTGACACTTTGGACATTCGTGCTATATCATTAAAAACTAGTAGTAGATAAATGTGATATAATACTGGATTATGATTTATTGCTGCATTAGGAATACTTTCTATTCATTACATCTTCCTCCATCAGCTTTAGTATTTAAGTTATAGCTAATTCTATTAAGAAAAACCGATCAATTTTGACACTTTAGGCATTCATGCAATATTATTAGAAACTAGTAGCAGATAAATATGATATAATACCGGAATATCATTTATTGCTGCATTAGGAATACTTTTTATTCACTACATTCTTCTCCATCAGCTTTAGTACTTCAATTATAGCTAATTTTATTAAGCAAAATCGTCCAATTTTGATACTTTGGGCATTGGTGCTATATCATTACAAACTAGTAGTAGATAAACATGATATAGTACTGGATTATGATTTATTGATGCATTAGGAATACTTTCTATTCATTACATCTTCCTCCATCTGCTTTAGTACTTAAGTTATAGCTAATTTTATTAAGAAAAATCGATCAATTTTGACACTTTGGGCATTCGTGCTATATTATTAGAAATTAGTAGCAGATAAATGTGATATAATACTGGATTATGATTTATTGATGCATTGGGAATACTTTTTATACGTTACATCTTTTCTATCAGCTTTATTATTTAAATTATAGCTAATATTATCAAGAAAAATCGTCCAATTTTGACATTTTGGGCATTGGTGCTATATCATTACAAACTAGTAGTAGATAAACATGATATAGTACTGGATTATGATTTATTGATGCATTAGGAATACTTTCTATTCATTACATATTTCTCCATCAGCTTTAGTACTTAAGTTATAGCTAATTTTATTAAAAAAAATCGTTCAATTTTGACATTTTGGGTATTCGTGCTATATCATTAGAAACTTGTGGCAGATAAATATGATATGATACTGGATTACGATTTATTGATGTATTAGGAATACTTTCTATTCATTACATCTTCCTCCATCAGCTTTAGTACTTTAATTATAGCTAATTTTATTAAGAAAAATCATTCAATTATGACACATTGGGCATTCGTGCTATATCATTACAAACTAGTGGTAGATAAATGTGATATAATACTGGATTATGATTTATTGATGCATTGGGAATACTTTTTATGCGTTACATCTTTTCTATCAGCTTTATTATTTAGATTATAGCTAATATTATCAAGAAAAATCGTCCAATTTTGACATTTTGGGCATTGGTGCTATATCATTACAAACTAGTAGTAGACAAACATGATATAGTACTGGATTATGATTTATTGATGCATTAGGAATACTTTCTATTCATTACATCTTCCTTCATCAGCTTTAGTACTTAAGTTATAGCTAATTTTATTGAGAAAAATCGATCAATTTTAACACTTTGGGCATTCATGCTATATCATTAGAAACTAGTAGTAGATAAATGTGATATAATACTGGATTATGATTTATTGATGCATTAGGAATACTTTTTATTCATTATATCTTCCTCCATCAGCTTTAGTACTTAAGTTATAACTAATTTTATTAAGCAAAATCATCCAATTTTCACACTTTGGGCATTGGTGCAATATTATTAGAAACTAGTAGCAGATAAATAAGATATAATACCGGATTATCATTTATTGATGCATTAGGAATACTTTTTATTCATTACATCTTCCTCCATCAGCTTTAGTACCTAAGTTGTAGCTAATTCTATTGAACAAAATCGTCCAATTTTGACACTTTGGGCATTGGTGCAATATTATTAGAAACTAGTAGCAGATAAATAAGATATATTACCGGATTATCATTTATTGATGTATTAGGAATACTTTTTATTCATTACATCTTCCTCCATCCGCTTTAGTACTTAAGTTATAGCTAATTTTGTTAAGCAAAATCGTTCAATTTTGACACTTTGGGCATTCGTGCTATATCATTACAAACTAGTAGTAGATAAACATGATATAATACTGGATTATGATTTATTGATGCATTAGGAATACTTTCTATTCATTACATCTTCCTCCATCAGCTTTAGTACCTAAGTTGTAGCTAATTCTATTAAACAAAATCGTCCAATTTTGACACTTTGGGCATTGGTGCAATATTATTAGAAACTAGTAGCAGATAAATAAGATATAATACCGGATTATCATTTATTGATGCATTAGGAATACTTTTTATTCATTACATCTTCCTCCATCAGCTTTAGTACCTAAGTTGTAGCTAATTCTATTAAACAAAATCGTCCAATTTTGACACTTTGGGCATTGGTGCAATATTATTAGAAACTAGTAGCAGATAAATAAGATATAATACCGGATTATCATTTATTGATGCATTAGGAATACTTTTTATTCATTACATCTTCCTCCATCAGCTTTAGTACCTAAGTTGTAGCTAATTCTATTAAACAAAATCGTCCAATTTTGACACTTTGGGCATTGGTGCAATATTATTAGAAACTAGTAGCAGATAAATAAGATATAATACCGGATTATCATTTATTGATGCATTAGGAATACTTTTTATTCATTACATCTTCCTCCATCAGCTTTAGTACCTAAGTTGTAGCTAATTCTATTAAACAAAATCGTCCAATTTTGACACTTTGGGCATTGGTGCAATATTATTAGAAACTAGTAGCAGATAAATAAGATATAATACCGGATTATCATTTATTGATGCATTAGGAATACTTTTTATTCATTACATCTTCCTCCATCAGCTTTAGTACCTAAGTTGTAGCTAATTCTATTAAACAAAATCGTCCAATTTTGACACTTTGGGCATTCATGCAATATTATTAGAAACTAGTAGCAGATAAATAAGATATAATACCGGATTATCATTTATTGATGCATTAGGAATACTTTTTATTCATTACATCTTCCTCCATCAGCTTTAGTACTTAAGTTATAGCTAATTTTATTAAGAAAAATCGTTCAATTTTGACATTTTGGGTATTCGTGCAAGATCGTTAGAAACTAGTAGCAGATATTGATGATGTAATACTGGATTATGATTTATTGATGCATTAGGAATACTTTTTATTCATTACATCTTTTCTGTCAGCTTTATTATTTAAATTATAGCTAATATTATCAAGAAAAATCGTCCAATTTTGACACTTTGGAGATTTATTCTATATCATTAGAAACTGGTCATAGATAAATATGATATAACTCTGGATGATGATTTATTGATGCATTAGGAATACTTTTTATTTATAACATCTACCTCCATCAGGTTTAGTATTGAAGATAGCTAATTTTATTAAAAAATATCATCTAATTTTGGCACTTTAGGGATTCATGTTATATCATAAGAAACTGGTAATACATAAATATGATATAATGCTGGATTATGATTTATTGGTGCATTAGGAATATTTTGTATTCATAACATCTTTCTCCATCAGTTTTAGTACTTAAGTTATAGCCAATTTTATTAAGAAAAATCATCCAATTTTGGCACTTTAGGGATTCACGCTATATCATTAGAAACTGGCAATGAAGTATGAATAATATGACAAATATGAAATAGTTTTGGAACATATTGTACCTATTGCCTAAAAATGCTAGTTTATAGCGTCTCCACTTCAACATCTATAAACAGATTGTAAATATATAAATAAACGTTTAACGTCGATGTAACGTGATTTGTAGGAACCGTTGCCAAAGTTGATGCAACATTGTCGAGTCGCAATAAGCAATACGATTCTAATAAAAACGAAATCATTAAATTCACCTTGAAAATAAACTAAAAAATAAATTCCGTATTGTTGCCAAAATCGATGTAACAATAACATCGTGTTTGTTGTGAGTCAGACATAAATCAGAGATGAAATATAAATTTATGGAATGAGTTAAAAAATAAAATCCCCCGGTCAGTCCGCGTCAAATTCTTAATAAATATGTATTACCCTGTCGCAGGAGGAGGTGGTCGAAGAGCGAGGAGGAAGAGGAATGGGGGCCCCGCGCGGACTAATAATAACAACGTTGCGCCCGCCGCGCGTCACTCAAATCTGATATTGATACGCCGCCGGACTGTAACGAAACTGAAGGTTTAATTTATAAATCTCCTCCCCCGTCGCCCCTCATCCCATTACTAAAACGACGACGGTTCGGTTCTTCGTTTTGCCATCCATCCATCGCGCACTGAAATGAACCACGGCGATATTTGATGTGGATCGCCCCGGAGACGACGCCGACGCCCCCCGTCCCGTAAACGTGTCAAATCTGTCGTGAACCCGAATAGTTCCCACAGAGAAAGATTCGAGAGAAACGAACAAGAAGAAGGAGACGCACAGAATCCTACCGGAGAAGAAACGAGGAGAGTGGCATTTAGAAATTTCCGACCATCTCAAAAACCAAATCGAAATTCTTTACTAATTATACCGGACAGAAACTAAATATCCAGAACTAAAATGATGTATTCAAAAAGGTTTATTGTTAAAAAAAAATCGGCCCGCTACGAAATCTTTGAGGTATGTTGATGCTGATTTATATGTATAAAGCGATCGATGGGAGAGCTAAATTCAAAATATCACCACAACGGTATTTATGAAGACGAAGAAATGATTTATGGCTTAAATTAAAGTTTGAAATCTCTGCTTTAAAATGATGTGTAGAAATCGATGTGTTGATTAGGAAAAAATATCTGAAATCATCTAAAATCGAATACTGTGATTACTAAAGATTGATGAAATTAAAAAAGTCGCTTCAACTTTATTTATGGGGATGGAGAAATGAGTTATGGCTTAAATTAAAGTTTGAAATCTCTGCTTTAAAATGATGTGTAGAAATCGATGTGTTGATTAGGAAAAAATATCTGAAATCATCTAAAATCGAATACTGTGATTATTAAAAAATGATGAAATTAAAAAAGTCGCTTCAACTTTATTTATGGGGATGGAGAAATGAGTTATTGCTTAAATTAAAGTTTGAAATCTCTGCTTCAAAATGATGTGTAGAAATCGATATGTTGATTAAGAAAAAATGTCTGAAATCATCTAAAATCGAATACTGTGATTATTAAAAAATGATGAAATTAAAAAAAATTGCTTTAATTTTATTTATGGGGATGAAGAAATGAGTTATGGCTTAAATTAAAGTTTGAAATCTCTGCTTTAAAATGATGTGTAGAAATCGATATGTTGATTAAGAAAAAATATCTGAAATCATCTAAAATCGAATACTGTGATTACTAAAAAATGATGAAATTAAAAAAATCGCTTCAACTTTATTTCTGGGGATGGAGAAATGAGTTATGGCTTAAATTAAAGTTTGAAATCTCTGCTTTAAAATGATGTGTAGAAATCGATATGTTGATTAAGAAAAAATATCTGAAATCATCTAAAATCGAATACTGTGATTACTAAAAAATGATGAAATTAAAAAAATCGCTTCAACTTTATTTCTGGGGATGGAGAAATGAGTTATGGCTTAAATTAAAGTTTTAAATCTCTGCTTTAAAATGATGTGTAGAAATCGATATGTTGATTAAGAAAAAATATCTGAAATCCTCTAAAATCGAATACCGTGATTACTAAAAAATGATGAAATTAAAAAAATCGCTTCAACTTTATTTCTGAGGATGGAGAAATGAGTTATGGCTTAAATTAAAGTTTGAAATCTCTGCTTTAAAATGATGTGTAAAAGTCGATATGTTGATGAAGAAAAAATATCTGAAATCATCTAAAATCGAATATTATGATATTTGGAGTGATTACTAAAAAATGATGAAATTGAAAAATTCGCTTCAGCTTTATTTATGGGGATGGAGAAATGAGTTATGGCTTAAATTAAAGTTTGAAATCTCTGCTTTAAAATGATGTGTAGAAATCGATATGTTGATTAAGAAAAAATATCTGAAATCATCTAAAATCGAATACTGTGATTAATGGGGTGATTACTAAATATTGATGAAATTAAAAAACTCGCTTCAACTTTATTTATGGGGATGGAGAAATGAGTTATGGCTTAAATTAAAGTTTGAAATCTCTGCTTTAAAATGATGTGTAGAAATCGATATGTTGATTAAGAAAAAATATCTGAAATCATCTAAAATCGAATACTGTGATATATGGGGTGATTACTAAATATTGATGAAATTAAAAAACTCGCTTCAACTTTATTTATGGGGATGGAGAAATGAGTTATGGCTTAAATTAAAGTTTGAAATCTCTGCTTTAAAATGATGTGTAGAAATCGATATGTTGATTAAGAAAAAATATCTGAAATCATCTAAAATCGAATACTGTGATATATGGGGTGATTACTAAATATTGATGAAATTAAAAAACTCGCTTCAACTTTATTTATGGGGATGGAGAAATGAGTTATGGCTTAAATTAAAGTTTGAAATCTCTGCTTTAAAATGATGTGTAGAAATCGATATGTTGATTAAGAAAAAATATCTGAAATCATCTAAAATCGAATACTGTGATATATGGGGTGATTACTAAATATTGATGAAATTAAAAAATTCGCTTCAACTTTATTTATGGGGATGGAGAAATGAGTTATGGCTTAAATTAAAGTTTGAAATCTCTGCTTTAAAATGATGTGTAGAAATCGATATGTTGATTAAGAAAAAATATCTGAAATCATCTAAAATCGAATACTGTGATATTTGGGGTGATTACTAAAAATTGATGAAATTGAAAAATTCGCTTCAACTTTATTTCTGGGGATGGAGAAATGAGTTATGGCTTAAATTAAAGTTTGAAATCTCTGCTTTAAAATGATGTGTAGAAATCGATATGTTGATTAAGAAAAAATATCTGAAATCATCTAAAATCGAATACTGTGATATTTGGGGTGATTACTAAAAATTGATGAAATTGAAAAATTCGCTTCAACTTTATTTCTGGAGATGGAAAAATGAGTTATGGCTTAAATTAAAGTTTGAAATCTCTGCTTTAAAATGATGTGTAGAAATCGATATGTTGATTAAGAAAAAATATCTGAAATCATTTAAAATCGAGTACTGTGATATTGGGGGTTATTACTAAAAATTGATGAAATTAAAAAAGTCGCTTCAAGTTTATTTATGGAGATGGAGAAATGAGTTATGGCTTAAATTAAAGTTTGAAACCTCTATTTTAAGATGATGTGTAGAAATCGATATGTTAATTAAGAAAAAGTTTCTGAAATAACCCAAAATTACAAACTCTAATATTTAGGTTGATTACTAAAAAATGATGAAGTTGAAAAATTCACCACAACTTTATTTATCGAGATGGAGAAATGAGTTATGGCTTAAATTAAAGTTTGAAATCTCTGCTTTAAAATGATGTGTAGAAATCGATATGTTGATTAAGAAAAAATATCTGAAATCATCTAAAATCGAATACCGTGATTACTAAAAAATGATGAAATTAAAAAATTCGCTTCAACTTTATTTCTGAGGATGGAGAAATGAGTTATGGCTTAAATTAAAGTTTGAAATCTCTGCTTTAAAATAATGTGTAGAAATCGATGTGTTGATTAAGAAAAAATAACTGAAATCATCTAAAATCGAATACTGTGATTATTAAAAAATGATAAAACTAAAAAAATCGCTTCAACTTTATTTCTGGAGATGGAGAAATGAGTTATGACTTATATTAAAGTTTGAAATCTCTGCTTTAAAATGATGGGTAGAAATCGATATGTTGATTAAGAAAAAATATCTGAAATCATCTAAAATCGAATACTGTGATTATTAAAAAATGATACAATTAAAAAAGTCGCTTCAACTTTATTTATGGAGATGGAGATATGAGTTATGGCTTAAATTAAAGTTTGAAATCTCTGCTTTAAAATGATGTGTAGAAATCGATATGTTGATTAAGAAAAAATATCTGAAATCGTCTAAAATCGAATACCGTGATTACTAAAAAATGATGAAATTAAAAAAGTCGCTTCAACTTTATTTATGGGGATGGAGAAATGAGTTATGGCTTAAATTAAAGTTTGAAATCTCTGCTTTAAAATGATGTGTAGAAATCGATATGTTGATTAAGAAAGAATATCTGAAATCATCTAAAATCGAATACTGTGATTATTAAAAAATGATTAAATTAAAAAAATGGCTTCAACTTTATTTCTGGGGGTGGAGAAATGAGTTATGGCTTAAATTAAAGTTTGAAATCTCTGCTTTAAAATCATGTGTAGAAATCGATATGTTGATTAAGAAAAAATGTCTGAAATCATCTAAAATCGAATACTGTGATTATTAAAAAATGATGAAATTAAAAAATTCGCTTCAACTTTATTTATGGGGATGGAGAAATGAGTTATGGCTTAAATTAAAGTTTGACATCTCTGCTTTAAAATGATGGGTAGAAATCGATATGTTGAGTAAGAAAAAATATCTGAAATCATCTAAAATCGAATACCGTAATTACTAAAAAATGATAAAATTAAAAAATTCGCTTCAACTTTATTTCTGGGGATGGAGAAATGAGTTATGGCTTAAATGAAAGTTTGAAATCTCTGCTTTAAAATGATGTGTAGAAATCGATATGTTGATTAAGAAAGAATATCTGAAATCATCTAAAATCGAATACTGTGATTATTAAAAAATGATTAAATTAAAAAAATGGCTTCAACTTTATTTCTGGGGGTGGAGAAATGAGTTATGGCTTAAATTAAAGTTTGAAATCTCTGCTTTAAAATGATGTGTAGAAATCGATATGTTGATTAAGAAAAAATATCTGAAATCATCTAAAATCGAATACCGTGATTACTAAAAAATGATGAAATTAAAAAAGTCGCTTCAACTTTATTTATGGGGATGGAGAAATGAGTTATGGCTTAAATTAAAGTTTGAAATCTCTGCTTTAAAATGATTNAATGTTTTAAAAATTTAAGACCCAACTTTGAAGGCCTATAACTCCTCAGGGGTACAACTTGGTATAGAGATAAGTTGCGTTAAATCATCTTAATTTATTGTCCTCTACATGTCCCTGCTCTGTGTCGGTTCTTATGTGAATCACTCTGTATATAAATATATAAAATATGTATAAAGACATATAAAATATGTATAAAGACATATAAAATATATATACAAATTTATAAAATATATATAAATACATATAAAATATATATAAATATATAAAATATGTATAAAGACATATAAAATATATACAGTGTGACCCATCTGAAAGAGAAGCACCTTCGTAAAATCTGTATTTATTACCAGATTTCGACAAATTTTTTTTTGAATTGTAGAGCATAAGAAACTGTACCTTAGGTCAAAGAGTCATATTTTTTTTGAAAAAACCAAGACCTACTATTTCATTTTTTAGGTACAAGGACATTTTTTACAAAAAATCTGAGTACACCACTGCATTAAGCGCCGTTTGAAATGAGCATATACCAAATTTTATCAAAAATGATTACAAATTAACACCGTTCAGATAAATGAAAAATATAATTTTTTATCAATTAATTTCATCTGTAACAAATGTAAATAGCTTTTGGATTATTGTCTGTATTTTATTACCTTTTTTGTCATGGTTTACTAGATTAGATCAAATAAATTAATAAAAAATTATATTTTTGAACTATCTGTAGTGGTTTTAATTTATAACCATTTTTGATGAAATTTGGTATATGCCCATTTCAAAAGGCGCTTAATTGTGTTCCGTTTTAAAATGGGTCACTCTGTATATAAAATATACATAAATATATAAAATATATATAAATATATAAAATATATATAAATTTACATATACATATATACAGATATTTATAAAAAAATATATGTAAAAAATAAAATATAAATAATTTATAAGGAAAATATATATAATCGAATATTGTGATATTTGTGGTGATTAATAAATAGTGATAAAATTAAAAAATTCGCTTCAACTTTATTTCTGGGGATGGAGAAATGAGTTATGGCTTAAATTAAAGTTTGAAATCCCTACTTTAAGATGATGTGTAGATCATTTCTTTATCGTTATAAATAAAGTAGAAGCAAATTTTGTAAGAAATAAGTAATTATGTAGATCATTTTTATTCTTTAGAATTTAGATGAAGTCATGATTTGAATGAAGTGTTTTATATCTAATTTATAATGTAATGAAATTGAAGATGATCATGAAGTGTTTGGTATCGTTTTAAAGGATTTAAAAAATGTGGATCAATCGGAAACGAGGTCTGGTCGGTTCTTTTATAGTCGGACGGAAAAGAACGGCAAAAAAACGACGACGACGATGGGAGTAGAGGGTTTTATCTTTGATCTGGTCGAAGCTACCGGCGTACGCGTTCGCATTATGCCCTTCACCGGGGGCTTATCTTGGTCCGCGCCTCGGATTTTCCATTCAGATATTCAAATCAAAGGGTTAGGCCTCAATTGGGGCTGCCCGAAAAGTTCCGCATAATGCGCGCCCGGCGACATGAATATGAATAAACTTCGAATCTTATTGATGGTTTAAATGCAGGTGTACGTCTCCTCCTCCGCCGTCGTTCCGCTGCCGTTCAACCGGCCCGTTCCTTTATCCTTTCCCTTTTCCTCTCTTCTTCTCCTCCACGGTCCCGATCGAACATTAGCTTCTGCTCTAATCTCCGGGCCGCTCGGAGGCATTCATTATTAATAAATGAATGCCCGGGACGCTTGGTTTTTTGTCCCAACCGCGGCCACAGATGTCACTGAACGATATTCAAATGCGAGGTGGAGGAGGAGGAGGCGGAGGAGGCCCAAACCGCCCGGGACGTGGGGAGGTTCGCGGGGGGCGGAAACCGTGCACAAAGAACCGACCACGACGACGATTTGAACGTTTTCGATCGTTCCTTTTTTATTTCGACGTCGTTTTCGAGTTAATTAACGAAGATTGCCGCCGGCAGACGCCAGCTGTCAATGGTGACGTCACATCCTGTCGATGATCCCCTCATTGACGCCTCCTCCTTCGACTTGCTCGGTCGCTGCGATGACGACCATATTGGAAGATTATCCTTTTTTATTGTTTTAAACGCGCCCGATTACCGCCAATTGTCGCCCGTCTGCGGCGGTGGGCGTCGCAGACAATAGCACCGGCGGCGCCGTCGACGCCGTCGTCCTCCTCGAGAGAAGATCTCCGAAGAACAACCGATCCATTAATATTTCATTCGCATTATCGTCTTTTTGGGACTTAATACTCTTACTTCCCACTTACTCAATACGTAATGACGAATCCTTTCAAATGATACCAAACGCACCAAGAGATTTTGGTACCCACATGGTATTAATCGCATCTTGGTACTCTTTTATTTCCAAAATTCAAGCAAATTTTTACTACTTACCCCAAATATTAGAGTTTTTGATTACGGAAGATTTCAGAAATTTTTTCTTAATCAACATATCAACTTCTACACATCATCTTAAAATAGAGATTTCAAACTTTAATTTAAGCCATAACTCATTTCTTCATCTCGATAAATAAAGTTGTGGTGAATTTTTCAACTTCATCATTTTTTAGTAATCAACCTAAATATTAGAGTTTGTAATTTTGGGTTATTTCAGAAACTTTTTCTTAATTAACATATCGATTTCTACACATCATCTTAAAATAGAGACTTCAAACTTTAATTTAAGCCATAACTCATTTCTCCATCTCCATAAATAAACTTGAAGCGACTTTTTTAATTTCATCAATTTTTAGTAATAACCCCCAATATCACAGTACTCGATTTTAAATGATTTCAGATATTTTTTCTTAATCAACATATCGATTTCTACACATCATTTTAAAGCAGAGATTTCAAACTTTAATTTAAGCCATAACTCATTTNTTTTGGATTAGGCTGATGATGAATCAAATAATAACATAAAAAACAGAAACCTGTGTATGTAAAAAAAATATTCATACAATGAGTCATTATTGAACACTGTCACTCGAACGCATTTCCCCCGTGTCAAAGATCGCGCAGGGTCACGTAAACAAAACGCAAAACGAAGGAAGGAGAGAAGGTTCTCCATCCATCGGTTCGTTTCGCGGTCTGTTCGACGTCCGTTCTGGAGGGACTCCATTTGTGACCTTCTGGTGACGCAAGTTTCGGGAGCGAGTTGTGAATGACGCATGCCGTGCGGGGTCCCCCACCACGTCGCGACGCCCCGATTTGGATAGCGCCGCGCCAGTTCCAACTGCGACGCATCTGGGTTGTGACACAACAAAACTTAACGCGATTCCGTCGTGTGAATAACCATTTTCTAACTTAAAACTTTTGTGAAAGACACTTTGTTTATAAAAACGTTTTATAGTTCTCATTCTCCTTTCGGTTACCTATCGAAGAACACAAAATGAGGCTGAAAAGGCAAAGCAGTTGTCTTGTACTTTCATTTTTACCGCTTAAACAAGGACTAAGTAAGATTTTTTTTAATATTTTCTTTTATTATATATATTTTATAAATATATTTATATATTTTTTATATATTTATATATATTTTATGTATATCTTATGTGTATTTATAGATATTTTATATATTTATATATATTTTATATATATTTATATATGTTTATATATATTTTATGTATATTTATTTATATTTTATATATATTTATCTATATTTTATATATATTTTATATGTATTTATAGATATTTTATATTTTTTATATATATTTATATATATTTTTTATATATTTATACATATTTTATATATATTTATATACAGTGTGACCCATTTCAAAGCGGAGCACCCTCGTAAAATCTGTATTTATTACCCGATTTCGACAATTTTTTTTTTTGAATTGTAGAGCGTAAGAAACTGTACCTTAGGTCGAAGAGTCATATTTTTTTTTGAAAAACCAAGGCTACCATTTCACTTTTATCATATTAGGAATTTTTTTACAAATAATCTGAGTACACCACTGCATTAAGCGCCGTTTGAAATGAGCATATACCAAATTTCTTCAAAAATGGTTACAAATTAACACCGTTCAGATAATTAAAAATATAATTTTTTATCAATCAATTTCATCTGTAACAAATGTAAATAGTTTTTGTATTATTATTTGGATTTTATTAAGGTTTTTGTCATGGTTTACTAGATCAGATCAAATAAATTCGTAAAAAATGATATTCTTCAATTATCTGCAACGGTTTTAATTTCTAACCATTTTTGATGAAACTTGGTATATGCCCATTTCAAAAGGCGCTTAATGCAGTGGTGTACTCAGATTTTTTCTAAAAAATTTCCTAATATGATTTCTTCATTTTTTGCACCTAAAAAGTTAAATAGTAGGCCTTGGTTTTTCTGAGAAAAACATGACTCTTTGTCCGAAGGTACAGTTTTTTATCGTCTACAATTCAAAAAAAAAATTGTCGAAATCGGATAATAAATACAAATTTTACGAGGTTGCTCCGCTTTCAAATGGGTCACACTGTATATACAGGCTGTCCCGAAACTCAACGTCAAGCGGGCACCGGGTGAGAGGCCAACCCATACCTCGTCTGGCAAAAATAAGAAAAAAATTCTGTCTCTTAATAGACATATTTTTGAAAATGTTCAAAATCGTTCCCGTACATCATATCTTTAGGTACTACGGTCAGAAATGTTCGCAATTTAATAGTGATTTTTTTAATAATATATTCCTAATGAACCATGCTACTATAGTAGTCACAAATCGAACAACAAAAGTCATTAGTTTTGCAAAAAAAAGTATTAGTTTGATTGAGTTAAGGTTGAAAGAATTTATGTTTATTAAGTTTGACACACGATTTCTAAACAAAGGAGTAGTACAACACCCTTGCCAAATTATTTTAAAAGATGGCCTGTTTAGTCACGATTTCAAAATGGTATAACACTTGCCATTTTTCTGCAAAAAACAGGCAAAATGATTTAACAACTTTGTTAGAAGATGTGCCAGTCAATACCTACAGAGAAATGTGGTTTCAACAAAATGGTTGCCNGTTGTATCATTAACCGTTCTTGAGATATATACGATTTTGTGTTAACAAGTACTTAAAACCACTAAAATTAAGGTTATCTTCATTATGGAGCCTGTATCTTCTATACAACTCAATATATTAGAATTTCGAGTACATTTTTAAAATTCCCGGAGTATTTTGAGTAAAAAAGCATTGTTAATTAAAAGTTGTATCTCAAGCCATTTTTAAGATATCAACGATTTTGTGTTAACAAACACTTAAAATCACTAAAATTGAGGTTATCTTCATTCTGGAGCCTGTATCTTTTATACAACTCAATATATTGGAATTTCGAATACATTTTTGAATTCCTTGAAGTATTTTACGTAAAAAATCCTTATTAATTAAAAGTTGTATCTCAAACCGTTTTTAAGATATAAACGATTTTGTAGCAAAAACGCAAAAATTGAAGATATCGCAATTCCGCGGTCTATAACATCTAAACCACTGATTCAATTGTAATTTTGAGCACATTTTTGAATTCTTTGATGTGTTTTAAATAAAAAAGGTACTCTTTGTTGAGAGTTGTATCATTAAGCGTTCTTGAGATAAAATCGATTTAAGGCAACGTTTTAGGTTGAATTTTCATTTTATAATCATTAATCTAATTTCCTCTAATTTCTAAGTTTGAAACGTTCGAAACGAAGTTAATGTTTGATACAGAACAGATGAGAAATACACATCAATCGAAGTGTCGCTAAATAGATAGAGTTCGGAGTGTATTCGAGCGGGAACGTAAACACCTAGTGCTTACATACATACAATTAGCTTTTCTGTCTGTCGCGAGAACGAACGTCGTCGCCGCCTCCGCCACCGTTGCCGCCGTTGCCGCCGCCGGGTCGTTCGGTAATTTCCTTATTTTACCATAACAATGAATATGCAGCGCTACCGCCGAAACACGTCGCGGAGCGGAGAGGTAAAATTCGTTCGATTTGAAAATCGACTCCGAACCGAGAACGAAGAGGAGGAGGTGAATGAATCGAGTTCTTGCCGTTGTGGGAGCCTGCGTTTCAATGGGCAGGAAATAAAAGATTATCATTTCGGGTCAACCGAATTGGAATGATTCTCAATAGAAGAAAGACGTTTTTTTTCTTTTATTTAAAGCATACATCCCTTAAAAATTGAAAATTGGACACAAATATCTCCAACTGTGATTTTGTTGTTTGCGAATAAAGTGAGAAAGAACCCAGAATGGATTCGGAATTAAGAAGCGTTAGTAAGCTAGGTCTGGAGGATTTCTTTTCTTTACGGTTGTTGAATTGACGACGACCACAAATCGATTTTAAATTCGATATTAATAACTCGTCATTATATCGGAGGGGTCCGATTTTTATCGCCTCGCCGCCGCGGGTCCGGGCGCTTTTTTAATCAAGATACATCGAAATCCGTGTATTTACATCGGGGGCCCCCCGAAGCCCGAAGCCCGACGGCTGCAGGTGGTCCTCCTGGACGGGATCTGCCACTCCGCACGTCAGTTCGGGCCCCACGACGTCCGTTGGCTAATAATTACCCGCCACGATACACCTAATTATAAAACCCTCAACTCGACTCTTCTCGCTTTGCTTAAACGATTTTTAATTGGGCCCGAACTTGCCGATTCGATGAGTTCCAATGAAAATTATTAAATTTCAAATTTGACTTGATATTATAATAAACTTGGAAATCCTGTCTTCTCCTCTCCGTCCTTGTATCGGAACTGATTAAATTCGGTAGCGAACTGAACAAGGGCAAATACGCTCTCGCGATTCTTAGCGTATGCAAATTCGGGGGAACCCCGAACGGCGGTCGATAAACAGGGGCGTACCGTTACAAAGGTACTGTTTGCATTTGATTACCGATACGACGGCGACAACGACGGCGGAGGGAATCGGGTTATGTCTTCGAATCGGGTTCGGAGGGCCCCCGTTCGTTTTTAATCAGGAAACTGCCGCAATTAGGCGACGGTTTCCTACTTACGAGAAATGCCGAGCCGCGAATGTCGCGCCCACCACTTCCCGTGTGTGCGTATTCACTCGTTCGTTTTAATTCTTAAATATCAGATACCCGACGACGCCTGTTGACAAAGCGAATTACGAATTAGGAGTTACGTCACTTTTAACTTTTACAATTTAGATCGAGTCATCGTTTTAATCGGCGACGTTTCGCTTAAATTTGAATCTGATTAAAAAAGTCGATTCGATACTTTATGTATGGTNCTTTTAACTTTTACAATTTAGATCGAGTCATCGTTTTAATCGGCGACGTTTCGCTTAAATTTGAATCTGATTAAAAAAGTCGATTCGATACTTGATGTATGGTGATGAAGAAATGAGTTACGGCTTAAATTGAAGTTTGACATCTCTGCTTTAAAATGATGTGTAGAAATTAATATGTTAGTTAAGAAAAAAGAATGAAAATATCTCCATTTTAACGGTTTTAAGTGCTTACTAACACAAAATCATTTGTATCTCAAGAACGGTTAATGATACAACTTTTAACAATGAGTACCTTTTTTGTTTAAATCACTTCAAAGAATTCAAAAATGTGCTCAAAATTGCAATTGAATCGGTGGTTTAGATGTTATGGAGCGCAAGATGACGATATCTCAAATTTTTGTGATTTTACTACAAAATCGTTGATATCTTAAAAACGGTTTGAGATACAACTTTTAATTAACAGTGATTTTTTACGTAAAATACTTCGAGGAATTCAAAAATGTACTCAAAATTCAAATATATTGACTTGTATAGAAGATACAGGCTCAAGAATGTAGATAACTTCAATTTTAGTGGTTTTAACTACTTGTTAACACAAAATCGTATGTATCTCAAGAACGGTTAATGATACAACTTTTAAAAAGGAGTACCTTTTTTGTTTAAAACACTTCAAAGAATTCAAAAATGTGCTCAAAGTTGCAATTGAATCGGTGGTTTAGATGTTATGGAGCGCAAGATGACGATATCTCAAATTTTTGTGATTTTACTACAAAATCGTTGATATCTTAAAAACGGTTTGAGATACAACTTTTAATTAACAGTGATTTTTTACGTAAAATACTTCGAGGAATTCAAAAATGTACTCAAAATTCAAATATATTGACTTGTATAGAAGATACAGGCTCAAGAATGTAGATAACTTCAATTTTAGTGGTTTTAACTACTTGTTAACACAAAATCGTATGTATCTCAAGAACGGTTAATGATACAACTTTTAAAAAGGAGTACCTTTTTTGTTTAAAACACTTCAAAGAATTCAAAAATTTGCTCAAAATTGCAATTGAATCGGTGGTTTAGATGTTATGGAGTGCAAGATGACGATATCTTAAATTTTTNGCTTAAATTAAAGGTTGAAATCTCTGCTTTAAAATGATGTGTAAAAATCGATATGTTGATTAAGAAAAAATATCTGAAATCATCTAAAATGGAATACTGTGATTATTAAAAAATGATGAAATTAAAAAAATCGCTTTAATTTTATTTATGGAGATAGAGAAATGAGTTATGGCTTAAATTAAAATTTGAAATCTCTGCTTTAAAATGATGTGCAGAAATCGATATGTTGATTAAAAAGAAATTTCTGAAATCATCTAAAATCGAATACTGTGATTATTAAAAAATAATAAAATTAAAAAAATCGCTTTAATTTTATTTATGGAGATAGAGAAATGAGTTATGGCTTAAATTAAAGTTTGAAATCTCTGCTTTAAAATGATGTGTAGAAATCGATATGTTGATTAAGAAAAAATATCTGAAATCATCTAAAATCGAATACAATGATATTTGTGGTGATTAATAAAAATTAATAAAATTGAAATAATCGCTTCAACTTTATTTATGGAGATGGAGAAATGAGTTATGGCTTAAATTAAAGTTTGAAATCTCTGCTTTAAAATGATGTGTAGAAATCGATATGTTGATTAAGAAAAAATTTCTGAAATCATCTAAAATCGAATACTGTGATTATTAAAAAATAATGAAATTAAAAAAATCGCTTTAATTNACGATATCTTAAATTTTTGTGATTTTACTACAAAATCGTTGATATTTTAAAAACGGTTTGAGATACAACTTTTAATTAAAAGTGATTTTTTACGTAAAATACTTCGAGGAATTCAAAAATGTACTCGAAATTCAAATATATTGAGTTGTATAGAAGATACAGGCTCAAGAATGAAGATAACTTCAATTTTAGTGGTTTTAAGTGTTTGTTAACACAAAATCGCATGTATCTCAAGAACGGTTAATGATACAACATTTAAGAAAGAGTACCTTTTTTATTTAAAACACTTCAAAGAATTCAAAAATGCGCTCAAAATTGCAATTGAATCGGTGGTTTAGATGTTATAGAGCGCAAGATGACGATATCTTAAATTTTTGTGATTTTACTACAAAATCGTTGATATTTTAAAAACGGTTTGAGATACAACTTTTAATTAAAAGTGATTTTTTACGTAAAATACTTCGAGGAATTCAAAAATGTATTCGAAATTCAAATATATTGACTTGTATAGAAGATACAGGCTCAAGAATGAAGATAACCTCAATTTTAGTGGTTTTAAGTACTTGTTAACACAAAATCGTGTGTATCTCAAGAACGGTTAATGATACAACTTTTAACAAAGAGTACCTTTCTTATTTAAAACACTTCAAAAAATTCAAAAATAAGCTCAAAATTGCAATTGAATCTTTGGTTTAGATGTTATGGAGCGCAAGATGACGATATCTTAAATTTTTGTGATTTTACTGCAAAATCGTTGATATTTTAAAAACGGTTTGAGATACAACTTTTAATTAAAAGTGATTTTTTACGTAAAATACTTCGAGGAATTCAAAAATGTACTCGAAATTCAAATATATTGACTTGTATAGAAGATACAGGCTCAAGAATGAAGATAACCTCAATTTTAGTGGTTTTAAGTACTTGTTAACACAAAATCGTATGTATCTCAAGAACGGTTAATGATACAACATTTAAGAAAGAGTACCTTTTTTATTTAAAAGACTTCAAAAAATTCAAAAATGTGCTCAAAATTACAATTGAATCATTGGTTTAGATATTATGGAGTGTAGAATTACGATATCTTCAATTTTTGTGTTTTTACTACAAAATCGTTGATATTATAAAAACGGTTTGAGATACAACTTTTAATTAATAAAGCTTTTTTACTCAACATACTCCGGGGATTTCAAAAATGTACTAGAAATTCTAATATATGAAGTTGTATGGAAGATACAAGCTTCAGAATGAAAATATCGCCATTTTAACGGTTTTAAGTGTTTGTTAACACAAAATCGCATGTATCTCAAGAACGGTTAATGATACAACTTTTAACAAAGAGTACCTTTTTTATTTAAAACACTCCAAAGAATTCAAAAATGTGCTCAAAATTACAATTGAATCATTGGTTTAGATATTATGGAGTGTAGAATTACGATATCTTCAATTTTTGTGTTTTTACTACAAAATCGTTGATATCTTAAAAACGGTTTGAGATACAACTTTTAATTAACAATGCTTTTTTGTGTAAAATACTCTAAGGAGTTCAAAAATGTATTCAAAATTATAATATATTAAGTTGTATAGAAGCTACAAGTTTCAGAATGAAAAATCCCTATTTTAACTGTTTTAAGTGTTGGTTAACACAAAATCGTATGTATCTCATGAATGATTAATGATACAACTTTTAACAAAGAATACCTTTTTTATTGAAAACACTCTAAAGAATTCAAAAATGTGCTCAAAATTATAATGGAATAAGTGGTTTAGATGTTATGGAGTGGAGAATTACGATATCATAAATTTTTGTGATTTTACTACAAAATTGTTGGCATCATGGAAACTGTATGAGATACAACTATTAATTAATAAAGCTTTTTTACTCAAAATACTATGGGGATTACAAAAATGTACTCGTAATTCTAATATATTGAGTTGTATAGAAAATACAAGCTTCAGAATACAGATAGCCTCAATTTTAGTGGTTTTAAGTACTTGTTAACACAAAATCGTGTGTATCTTAAGAACGGTTAATGATACAACAATTAAGAAAGAGTACCTTTTTTATTTAAAACACTTCAAAAAATTCACAAGTATGCTCAAACTTGCAATTGAATCAGTGGTTTAGATGTTATGGAGTGCAGAATGACGATATCTTCAATTTTTGTGTTTTTGCTACAAAATCGTTAATATTATAAAAACGGTTTGTGATACAACTATTAATTAACAATGCTTTTTTGCGTAGAATACTGCAATGAATTCAAAAATGTATTCAAAATTATAATATATTAAGTTGTATGGAAGCTACAATCTTCAGAATGAAAATATCTCTATTTTAACTGTTTTAAGTGTTGGTTAACACAAAATCGTATGTATCTCAAGAACGATTGATGATACAACGTTAACAAAGAGTACCTTTTCTATTGAAAACACTTCAAAGAATTCAAAAATGTGCTCAAAATTGTAATTGAATCAGTAGTTTAGATGTTATGAAGTGCAGAATTATGATATTTTCAATTTTTGTGATTTTACTACAAAATTGTTGGCATCATGGAAACGGTTTGAGATACAACTTTTAATTAATAAAGCTTTTTTACTCAAAATACTACGGGGATTTCAAAAATGTACTCGCAATTCTAATATATTGAGTTGTATAGAAAATACAAGCTTCAGAATGCAGATAACTTCAATTTTAGTTGTTTTTAGTGTTTGTTAACACAAAATCGTATGTATCTTAAATACGCTTAATGATACAACTTTTAACAAAGAGTACCTTTTTTATTTAAAACACTTCAAAGAATTCAAAAATGTACTTGAAATTCTAATATATTGAATTGTATAGAAGATACAGGTTCCAGAATGAAGATATCTCAATTTTAGTGGTTTTAAGTGCTTCTTAACACAAAATCGTATGTATCTCAAGAACGGTTAATGATACAACTTTTAACAAAAAGTACCTTTTTTATTTAAAACACTTCAATAAATTCAAAAATGTGCTCAAAATTATAAATTAGTGAATTTCTTAGATGTTATTGTCAATTTTTGTAGGAATATTTAAGATTTTTATGAAATGCATTAATGTTATTCTTTAATATTTAAAAAATCTTTTCATTTAGCATGTTGTTTGTAGTAAAAATAATACTTTTTAGTTAATTTTCATAAATATGTGTAGGTTTGGATTGGGTTTCGGGGGTTTGGCGTAGGATAACTTAAAAAAATGCGGAGGTTATTTATGTTACTTTAAAGCTC
>NW_019281142.1:0-38727 GCF_000648695.1 Onthophagus taurus
GGAGCAGACTAAGACCCATTATTGTTAATGAAAATATTATTATTTTGGCCTCCTGAACGTACATTTACAATTTGGCCCATTACTTATGAATCACCCTGTATAAGGCAAACTGAACGTAAATTGGAAACACGCATTAATAAACACAAAAATAAAGCCCAGTCCAATGTTTCAAACAGGTCATGTAATAAATTACAAAGATGTAAAATTAATACATAAATGCCAAAAAAAATTCAAATTGGATTTATTAGAATTATTGGAAATTCATAATCATAAAAAGAACAGTTTAGTTATCTCATTTAAGATATACATGATATTTGAATTTTGTGTTTTATTGTGAGTGGTTAAATAATTCCACAGTTTTGAAACTTGTTACCCTGAATGTTTCCTGTTCATATATTCTTTCTTTGTCCTAGGGTTTTTTCCTGTTTTTCTTTTCTTTTTGAGAACGTTTCTGGTTTCACTGCAGTGTCTTTCAATCTTCTCCAAAGAGCAAACCAATTTTAATGTTTTACCACTTAATATTTTTTTAAATTTGATTTGTTAATTATACCCTTTTATAGGTAAGGTTTTCTTTCTTTTATTCTCCATTACATTTAATTTTTTTTCAATTTTTCCTTAGATTCGACGTGATTTATGACGCCATTTAAATTTTATTAAAATCTGATTTCATTTTAACATGACTTGGTTTTTCCTTCAGAAAACTAATGCTTTTTAATTGTTCCATTTGGTTTGAAATTTTTCTTACGGTTCCTGACGGTGAGTTCCCTTTTCTCTTTTTCTATTAATGATAATAAATGACTTTATTGTCTCCACTACAAAGAAGAAACTATAATACAAACTACAATAAATTAAACTAGTGAAATATTTTCAAATATTTAAGAAATTTACACTATGGCATAATATATGGAGATCAAACGGCGGGATCCAGAATAGTCTGTTCTATCCAACCGAAAAAAAAATAACAAAAAAAATTCCATGAATTAAAACAAACAAAACAAAAGCAACATCTTGAAATCATTAATACAGTATCACTGTAAGGAGCGGCTCTTACTTTGTTGTGTGGGCGTGCTAAAGGCGTATGCGACAAGCAGAACCTTGTCACGCTGGCTTGGATTTAGGGAGCAAAGTTAAATGAAATTTAATAAAAGAAATCAAGTCAAATTTAAATAACAAATTTAATGAAGTGAAATCAAACGAAAACAATAGCAAAAGAAATAAAATACAACCTAAAATTAATAAACAGAATTAAAGTTAAAATAAATTGGAACAAACAAAATTTAGCTACAAAAATAACTCGAAAACTTTATATTGATTAACAAGAGAAATTTTAATCTAGTAATTTACCTGACTTTACTTGAAAATCTGTATAAGCAATTTAATTAAAAACATCAAAAAATATCTAAGTTCAACAATTACAAAATGATCAATTTAATAAAATGAATAATTCAAAAATAACATCGAATATTACGTAGGTTTATACCAAATCAGAAGAAGCCAAAGCAATTAGTTACAATCTTTACAAGTTAATATATAAAATAAAACATTAACGACTTACCAAGGGTTAAAGCGATCATATTGAGAGGAGCGACTCGTCAAAAAGTATAACACTTTAATTTTAATCCGATCGAATAAAAGTTAATTAATAATTATTAATTAAATAACTTACATCAAACTTAAGAATTACCGGAGTCTTACTCGGACTTTACACTAAGACTCTTAACCGAAACCGAATAGGGTGCTTCGCCGAAGAAATTAATTTAAATCCAAACCGAACTGCCGTAAAAGGCGCTCCTCCTCAATATTTAAACCTTTACCCCCTGGACGCTCTTTCCTCTAGGAAAGTCCTCATTGGCCAACACATGGCTCAACCAATTAGAAATTGCAACATCAGCAATTAAACAAAAGAGAGGGAAGGAAAACAAAAGGAAAACGTTTTCCCCCTGAACGCTCTTAACTCTAAGAATAATCTTATTGGTCAACGCGTGGTTTAACCAATCAAACAATTACAACTATAACAATTAAACAAAAGAAAAGGAAGGGAAGGATGAGTCGAGCAGCGATCCCCTCTATCCGAGAATGAATAAAAATATCAATAATTAATTACCAAAATCTGAACTGATCTGCGGATCGCTACATCACCAACATCATATCAAATACAAATTTAAACATAATTAAGTTAAATGAAAGGGCCCAAAAGACCCAAATGTACATTAAATAAAAAAAAAAAAAAGAAAGAAGAAGAGAAAAAAAACAATAATAATGAAAATTAAAAAAGGACTCAGTGTAATAACTGATGGCGTAACTATTAACAGCGTAACAATGAGTTTCTATCAATAAGAATAAGGTCAAAAGAAGGTCACAAAAAAATCACAGAGAAACAAAGAACAACAAATATCAGACAAGATCCGTTGACTGCTGAAAAATCATATTCCTCAATTTTATTCGAAATTGGTCATATTTCAGCTGACGTAGTGCATGTGGCAAGCTTCCATACGATTTATAAACATGATATGTAAATGACCTTTGAAAAAGTGATGTTCTATGTTTTGAAGGATAGAAACTAATACCTGACCATGTCTGACTTCCCTCGCACTGTGGTTTATATTTAATTTTATTATGCAGGTACTCCGGGACTCCAGAGGTAACGATTCTATGATAGGGAGACAAACTATGAAACTCCCGTCGAGAGCTCATGTTCAGCCACCCAGCATCCTTACGTTTATGAGAAATTCTATCAAATTTGAATCCCATAAATAAATCTGAGGCAACTATTCTGAACCTTTTGTATACTTCGTGACGTGACTGCATCTATAGGCCTATGATATACAGCAGACATATAATTAAATTGTGAAAGAACAAACATATCACAGAGGTGCACTTTTAATTTCAAAGGTAAACATGAACGTAAACAAAAAAAATATGATCTCTGAATATATGTTTGAATTTGTTTTCTAAATCTTAAGCTAGTATATAAAATCATACCAAGACACTTAGCTTCAGAGACCTTTTTAATTAAGGTATTATTCATCGTAATGGCTAAGTGCGAAGTAGGGTTGCGCTGTTGGCCATCAAAACATCCACATAGATTTGTCAGGATTTATTTTTAGCTGGTGAATACCCGCTAATACCAGCCTCAGCAATACCACTGCCCGCTGTCGCGTATGAATGGCTGGGTATCATCCGCATATGTACTCATTTTACAGAATTTAATAAATTTATTAAATTGTGAAGTATAGATAGAAAATAAAATAGGTCCCAGCACAGATCCTTGGGGAACAGCATTGCACAGTGCGAGTTCACCAGACATGGCATCATCAACTTTCACCCTCTGTGTGCGATCACTAAGACAGCTACTCAATATTGTTACTGCGCCTTCACTAAAACCCAGATAACGAAGTAGTTTGCTCAAAATGGTGTGGTTAACAGTGTCAAATGCTTTTGAATACTCTAAAAAAAACATTATTATATACAGGGTGATTCACATAAGAACCGACACAGAGCAGGGACATGTAGAGGACATCAAATTAAGATTATTTAGCGCAACTTATTTCTATAGGCCTTCAAAGTTGGGTCTTAAATTTTTAAAACATTCAATATCTTCGTAATACATTAACCTAGAAAAACCAAATTTGGTATACGTTATGAGTGTACCGATAGTATTAATTGATAGCAAGCTGAGACCAATTGAGGCATTTCAAAGGGTTAATTAAGGGCGATGGCCCCTAAATTTTGACAGATTTTTTTAACCTTTTGGTGGATTTAATACATTATTTCCTTATTTCATGTGGAATTTAATTCTAAAACGTTTTTTACTCTTATTATTTTTTAAAAAACATTCGTCGTTTTCATAAAAACTCAAATAACTAAAGACGCGTATTTCGTTAACGCTACTTAAAATCATCGAAAATTCAGTAGTCGGCTGTGAAATTGTACGTCAAACTTGACAAATAGGTTATAAAACCTGGTCGTCAAATAACTTTAAAACCTATTTGTCAAGTTTGAAGTACAATTGCATAGCCGACTACTGAATTAAGGATTATTTTAAGTAACATTACGAAATAAGTGTCTTTAGTTATTTGAATTTTTTAAGTGTTTTTTTAAGGATTATAAATAATTATTTTGCACTTTTACTGGTTTAATATATATATTATATTGAATAATAAGTTCTAGTTTTACATGTTTCGCTTAAACAGTGTAAGCATCATTGAAACTACAAAATGAAAAAACAACAATTAAACAAAATGTTGTATCTAGTTTTGTTTAATTGTTTAATCTTTATTTAATGTGATGTAAAGGTTATGATTGAAAAGCGTCTAGTCGCAATTTTGCGTCACACGAAACATCGCCAATTTTCATTTGTGTGTATATTGTATTTTGCTTTTTTACTGTTTTGTTTGTATATACATATATACTTTTTTGGAAATGGAAATAAAGTTTATTATTATTATTGTTATTCATTCACTAGTAATTTTCCGGTGTGGTTTTCGCGGGATACTATCAGAGTGATCTGAGAAAAGTATGGAAAACAAACGGACTACTTAACTTTTTCATTATTAATAATAATAATAAATTTATTGCCCACTCAAAGTACAAAAATAGAAAGCCACAATATCGAATTGCTCGTAGCAAATACAAGTATTAGCCAACCACAGTCAGACAGCTGGTGGCTAATACGGTGAGGACGTTGAATCCCGTAAAACATTCGAAGGCACGAATTCTGCGCGTTTTGTAATCTGTCTTTGTCCCTTCTATACAAAAAGTCACCAAGTAGTTTAAGTTGCTAAGCACTAAAGATTCACTCACCATGATCTGACAAGTCTTGGAGAAAACATGCCGCTGATGAAATATGGACTTAAGAGCACAGTATGACTTACTTATTAAGTAAGAGGTGCTCTTTACAAAACGTAGGTTAATGTCCAGAAAGAGACCGAGATCCTTAACACAATCGAAAAGCGGGATAGGCACAGACCCGACGGTTAACTTGAGTTGCTCCCCGCACCAACAGCTACGTGTCGGTCCGAACAGAATAGCTTGTGATTTCGTTGGATTCAGTACAAGACAGCAATTGATACTACTTTCAGCACCCGTGGCATCTTGTGGATAGAAGGATCTGTATCTGTATCATCTTCTAGCCGAAGTAGAACAGGATTGATGATAGGATAGCACGCTGGGGAACTTCATACGTGATATCCAGAGAGCGCGAGTGGACACAATCAACAACAACTCGCTATCTACAGTTGGCCAAATATGAGCAAATTAGCGCCACCGCTCGCTCAACCATCGAAAGCCCGCGTGAAATCCAAAAGTACAAGAACCGTAAATTTTCCCTTGTTTCGGCTATTTGGCTCATTATAAACGAAACTTCTTCTACATATAAAAGAATGTTTGAGGTTACTTTATACCGAATTTTAAGTTTCCCGATTGAACTGTTTTAATAATCTACAATTAAGGCCTTTTCGAAATCAACTTAAAATTCGAGCGGAAACTGGCTTCGTTACCATAGTAACACACATAACTACGTCAAATCTTTTTTAACTAAAAGTTTCAATATCTCGAAAACTATGCAGTTTAAAGCATTAAAACCTTATGGCATTAAACTAAGTGTTGAAAATTCATGATGATCCATTAATGTAGCAATTTAGAAGCCGAATCATTTCCCAAATCGCAAAAACACGTGATGTCTCTTGATTCCACGTTCTGCGTGTAAAATGGTGCCACCTACAACTCAAAAAATTGTTTTCAAAAAGTATTAAATTAACAGTTATATTATTACTCGTATTTTCTTGTAATCTCAAATTGTCCATAACATAATAACAAAGTTGTTGGAGATTACTTGAAGCTTCAGATAACGAATTTAGGTCGCAGTTGATGATTGGTACTGAAGCGACCGATTTCGAAAAGCAAAGTAACGTCAGGGCAAAAATAACTAAATGATTCATCCTAAAAAATTAACCCAATTAAAATTTCGTTTACAAAAACTTTTTGATCTTCTCCTTATTTGAGCTTACTTGAAGAACTTGTGAACTTGTGTTTGATTCTGTGTGCTTTTAACTTGGGGATCTTTTATAAGGACATTTCGTTCAAATATTAGAATATATTGATGTAAATGTTGATGCGTGAAATCATAAACATCAAAAGTGTCATCTAAAAATAGGTGCTAAATATTTACGATAAATTCGTTACAATGAATCTTTATTTCATAATTGTTAGTATCCAATTATATAAAATGTAAACTCTCTTGTATTCCTTAAATAATATCTTTTATTGTATTATTTTAAAATGAATTACTTACAACTTACAATTCCCAATGCAACATGGGAGAATTGTCCGAAAAATGGTAGCTCAATTGCGACTGCTTTTTGAGTTGTATGAAGGAAAATTAGAATGATTTTGCGCGTTGGTGCATCCGCTTCGTACCAATTAAGGTTATATATTTCATCGCCCACTCCATCAGCCTATTTTGATTAATTTGATTAAATTAATAAAAGTGGGAAAAAAGAATGAAATTATTCATACCGCTGTAATAAATTTCTGCACAAAATTGTGAGGTGCAAACATTCCTATTAAGCAAATTATGGTCATTAAGAAACTAATCGAGTCCTTACTCTAAAAAAATATTAGATTAATTCAAAAGCATTAAAATAAATTTAATTCTTACCACAATAAATTTAACAGTAGTCAAAGTAAGACATACCGTAGTAAAAAATTTTGTGGGTACAAAAAAGCTGCTGAGGTAACCATTAAGAAACTGAAACATCCTAAAACATTTTACTTAATAAAAATAATTACTTAAAAAGATTAACACCTTAATACGCGTTGATGATATAAAATGATGGGTCGCAACTTTTTAAAATTCCTTTCCTTATTTCTAGTTAATTGTATATTTTTTACCATGTCATTAAGGTGCTTTATGCGTACAGTCAACAACTCCAACGAATAATAACACATCGTTACCGCTATTAATAACCCATGTATCGTAGCGTATATTGTGTATGCTTGAAATAACAATATTAACGTTATTACCCAACACCTCCCATCAAAAGGAACGTAATACTCAATAACTAAACAATTTTTGTAATCACTTAAACCACCGCAATCATCGTTCAACAAACCATAATATATCATAAAATAAGCGATAAAAAATGAAGTCAAACGCATCGTTTTAAATAAAATTTTTAAATTTGTTTCAACGCATTTAACTCTTTGAATTTCCACTTGGTTAAAATCACTCAATAAATTTATTAATTTAAAAAAGCGGTGTCGATTTCGAAATAGTTGGACGTTAATTGATATTAATAGTACTCCGATTGCATAAATTTCCATATTAGATAAACATTTCGCAAAATTAATCTTGTAATCTGAAATGATTAAAAGATAAATATAATTGTGTACTGATTCGCGCTTATTTCCTACTTATAATGTCCGATATAAATGGGTAACTTCCTAAAATTAAATTTATACCAATCAAAATTGTTGGTCCGAACCCGTGTAATCCTTGCGGTATTGGCAAAGCTTGGTGTTTTCGCAAATATTCTTCTAAAAGGTAAAACCCGAATGTTTTCGCCATGTTAACAGTGGGTGAAGTAATGAAACTGGTAAGTTTGGGAATGTAATATCATTAAGAAAGTAGTTAATGCATTAAAAATGTATTTGTATTGAGTTGTGCTTAATGATGTTTGATGATATAAATTATTTTTATTATTGTCTAATAACAGTTACGTATTAAAATAAAATCAATTTTTCGTTTATTACCATAATTGAACATTGACATTTTTTGATTTTTCAAACAAACGTTATCATCAAACGTATAACTTATTATACTAATTATACAAAGACACGAAAATTAAAGCTTAAGTTTTAATTTGATATAAAAATCGTTTCTTACTTCCTATAAATAAAGACGGTGTGATTCACTCTGGCGAAGGGTTTTCCTGTTATTACAGAGTTTTCAGACGTGATCGCCCGAACGTCCCCGATATTTAAGTTTATGAATGAAATTAATTTAATCGTTGAAAGCCATCGTAATGACAAATTCTTGATTTGTAGCGATTTTAACCTACCTGAAATTCTTCTGCTCGTTCGGGTGAGTTTCTGGATGCCCTCGCCTTATGTGGTCTCAACCAATTTAATTTTCACATGAATGCCTTTCAGAACACTCTTGATTTAATTCTTGCTAACTTTTCTAATATATCTTCTATTTCATTAAACACTCATCCTCTGATTCTTGAGGATAGTGCTCATACCACTTTGAAATTCTTCTGCTCCTTTGAAATGCCACACCGTTTTCCTATCTTCTAACGTATTTAAATTCAGATGTGCTAATTTCTCTGACATTGATGTGAAGGATGACAGACACGAAACGAGGGATAGAAACTCTGTGGAATACCAGATAGCGGCGGAGTTGGTGAAGAGAAGTATTAATTATGACGACATGAAGAGAGGACAGAAAGGGACTTTATCAAAAACCTAGACGGGGGAGGGGAGAAGCCAGAGAAAATCGAGGGATTGAAAATGGTGTTCTGGAATGTAGCGGGGATTACGAATAAGGGAGGGCAGTTCTGAGAATATCTGAAGAGACTTGAGGTGATTTGTATGGTGGAGACATGGGTTGATGAAGGAAGGTGGGCAAAGATTGAGGGAAAGTTGCCAGAAGGGTATAGATGGGATTGCGTGTTTGCAGAGAGGAGAAGTAAAAGAGGAGAATAAGACAGAGGGGAGATAGATACAGAAGGGAATGGTAAAAAGGCAAATCAAGCTAGAGGGAGAGAAGGTGCAGATGTCACAGTATATAGCAAGGCAATGAAAGAGACAATGTGGTAATGGGAAGATATGACAGAGGAGGGGAGGTTATTGGAGGAGATTTTAATGCAAGAATAGGGGAAGAAAGAGGAAGAGGGAAGATGGGGGACGAGGGAGAGAGGCGACGGTGCAAGGATAAGATTCTGAATGGAGAACTAAAGGTGATGCTGAAGTGGGTAGAGGAGAGGGAATGGGAGATACTGAATGGGAATATGGAGGACTGACCTATACGGGTGCAAGGGGGGCGTCCGTCATAGATTATGTGGTAGTGGATCAAGGAATGTGGGAGAGGATAGAAACATTTAGGGTTGAGGCGTTGTTAAAGTCGGATCATCAGCCTCTAGAAGTGTGCATAAAGGGATCGAGGGGAAAAAGGAACAGAAAGATAAGGGAACATGGTGGAAAATACATTAGGGTAGATTGGTCGAAAGAGGGGATAGAACATTATAGAGGAAAGTTGGCAAGGTGGGGTCAGAGGGTGGAGGAGGCCGACGGATTGAATGAACTAATAGAGGTGGTTAGGGAGGCGATGTTGAAGAACAGGGGACTAGACTGGGAAGAAACGAATAGTGGGATAGGGAATGCAGAGAGACTAAGAGAGAAGCCAGGAGGAAATTGAGACAGTGGCAGAGAGGGGAGGTAGAGATAGATAGATATATAGAGACCAGGAGAAAATACGAAGAAGAATGCAAGAAAAAGAAGAGGAAGCTGAAGGAAAAGGAGACTGAGAAGATTAAGGAGTTGAAAGAAGAAAATGAGGTATGGAGATACTTAAAGAGGATGAGGAAGGGAAGAAAGGAAGTCAGCAGAAATATACAAATGACTGAATGGAGAACCTACTTCATGGGATTGTTGGGAGGGGTGGAAGAGAGAAGACTGGGAGAGGGAAAGCGAGGGGTGCAAGGAGGAGAAGAGATAACACTGGAAGAAATGGAGGCAGTGTTGAGTGGACTGAAGAGGGGAAGGGTGCCAGGAGAAGATGAGATCCAGAATGAGGCATGGTTGGAGGCGACGGAAACGGTGATGAAGTTATGGACGGTAATAAACGACGTATGGTTGGGGGAGAGGTTTCCGGACAGGTGGAGGATGGGGATAATATGCCCACTGTATAGAAAAGGGAATAAAAGGGTGGTGAGCAATTATAGAGGGATCACCCTGTTGGACACAACTTTCAAAATGTATACAAAGATACTGCTGGGGAGGTTGGAAGAGGAAATGAAGAGGGGAGAATTGTTGCCGGATGGGCAGGCAAAATTCAGGAAGGGAAGAGGGGCAGTTGACCAGGAAGGGAAGAGGGGCAGTATATACATTCTGAAACACCTGGTAGACAGGGAGTTGAACAAGAAGGGGGGAAAGCTGTATGGATTGTTTATTGACCTGAAGGCTGCATTCGATAACGTGGATAGAGAGAAGTTGTGGGAGGAAATGAGGAAGAGTGGTATAACAGAACAACTGATATGGAAGGTGAAGGAGATGTACAGGGAGACGATGGCCAAGGTTAAAGTGGGGGAAGAGTTAAGAGGGCAAAAGATGGATGAGGGAGGTGATGGGGGCGAAGAGGCAAAGGGTGGAAAGGGGGGAGGAGGGTAGAAGATCTGGAGGTGTATTATTTTGTTTTGTTCGATTATTAATTTTTTTTTATGCACACCAATTATTACAAATAAATTATACAAAAACGATAATTCACACAAAAATATTTTATTTGATTCGCAACGAACAAAAATACATTTTTAAATCAAAAAGAACATGAATCTCAGGGAATAAAAAAAGGTCGCAAGTTCATGGAGACATCTATTAACTAAATTTATAAATTTTCGAAGTAAACACAAATACTAGCCTAAATAAATACGTCTGTGCAAGAAAGAGGTAACTCGTTTAGAAGAGTGTTGTCGTAGACAAAGCTTATACGCGTTTATTTTATGAGTGTCTTTTCAGTTTGATTTTTAATCGCGATGGTTATAAAAATTAAAGAGTTCTGAAGGAACGGAATGGTTTAAACGAGGAACAGGTATACGATTAAGTTCAAGAAAGTAATGTTTGATTACCGATAAAAGGAAATATGTTCACTTATCTTGTTTCTTTCCGGAGGTCAGTTAATAATGGTTGGCTGACCTTGATCGTGAGGGATGGGTATTCTTCGGTATTAGTAGTGTTGGAATCTCAAGAAATTTAGTTCTCGGGTCCTTCGGGGACAGGATGGAAAATTGGACTCGCACTCAGGTATGGTTTAGATTTCTTCTAAGATAATTCAGAAACACTTGTTAACTTTTACTTGATAAAGTAAATTGAGTTGTCAAAAAAAAATTCTAAGTTCAGACTTAGGTTAGAAGATTTGAGGTTAATTTTACGTAGATAGGACAAAGCTTGGCTCTAGCCAAAACTGAACTTTCTTCCGTGTCAATTTGCGCGGCCTTATATACCCTTTTTGGACAAAGGCATCTTGGATATCCAAATTTGATCGTCTCAGTTTGAATCTGGGCTCTCTGATTGGTTGATTCAGTGGCGGGAATTGTAAGTTACACAGGTTGGCCAAAATAATTGATTTTTTAAAGAAAATAACTATCAATTTTGAAAATATTCGAAATTATTAATAAACTTTAAATTTGATTAAGATTTTGTAATTTTGTTGCTAATTTTTCGTTTTTTTAGATAAACGCGCTTTCGGGTGTCAATTTCCTTCGAGAAAGTCGTAATTTGATGTTGAAGTTTGGAAATGAAGAATTGGAATTTAGATATAAAAAATGATAGTGAAATGGATGAAATTGCGGCCTATGGGTTAAATCGATACAATCTATCGATCTCGCATGTTTTTAGAATCTAAAATCGTCTGAAAAGTCGCCAAAATCAATATCTGTCAATACTGTAAATGACAAGGTCAAATTTGAAGGTCATGGACTTCAATGAATTACCTTTTTCTTACACATCGCCCTAATTTTTCTTAAATCTAAACGAAAATCATAACAAGACGTAACTACTTAGCCTAATCTATAATACCAAAGATCTTAAATTTAATTAGTCTTTTTTGTTTCTTCGGAAACAGAGATTTTATTACAATATATATATATAGTAGAATGTATAGTAGATATTATGATGTAAATATTAAAAAACAATAAAATGCTTATATATACATTCACTAGTAATTTTCCGGTGTGGTTTTCGCGGGATACTATCAGAGTGATTAGAGAAAAGTATGGAAAGCAAATAGACTTGACTTTTTCATTAATAATAATAAAAATAAATTTATTGCCCACTCAAAGTACAAAAATAAAAAGCCACAATATCGAATTGCTCGTGGCAAATACAACTGTATCAATACAAATTAGAGAGAAAGCAAAATGAACTATTTCACAGTATTCGTCGAAGACGATCCGTGATCTTCCAATGGTCATCGTAAACATATCTAAAGTTAGCTAACTAATGATACTTAAACAAAATAGAAAGAAAGAAAAAAAATTTTTAAAAAAATTACAGACAAAACTAAAACTAAACTAATCATCGGACTGCTATAACACAATTTTGTAGCGCTTCACAAGCGATCCAAATCGTGTTATGATCTTATTCAGAGTAATCGCGGCTAGGTAACTAAATGTACGTTTAACCAGTTCCGTTCTATGTGAGGGGATAGTTAGTAAGTTAGCATATCTAGCGTTAACATTATGCAACATTTCTGGACACAAATCTACAATGCAGATACGGAGGGGAACCCGAGATTAGAATTTTTATAGAAAACTATCTGAATGCAACCGCCGCACAGTGGTCTAAATTTGAAAAAACCCAAACGAAAATATTTTACTGCAGTTTGGGTAGAGATAATTTTTTGAAACTTGGTATGTGACTAAGGTGCCGAAGGGTAATAAAGCCCACCGAAAAATAAGGCTCACACTCAAATTTCCCGGCTACGGTGGACCGAGAGCATTCTGCTAGTAACATGTGGTCGGCAGGTTCACTTGCAGTATACTTGCTAATGCATGTGTGTGTCTATCGCGTTCAAAGTGTTATAGTCGTGTACTGTGCAATAAGTAGCACTTACGTATAATCTTGACTTAAGATTAACTTTAATGGTTTGTTGTTACGTTATATGGTACATTGCTTTTGGTTATATTAATACAATATTCATTTAGTGGGCATGATATTTCACCATGTTTACGTTTAGTTTATGTTGCTATTTAATACAAATTATGAATTTTTGTGACATGTATGCATTCCGGGAAAGAAGGCCCGGGCCTTATTATCCGAAATTCGCTCGTGGGCCTTATTTTAAGGTAATTATATTTCAGATGGTTAAATATAAATGTCGCGGAATACGAGGAAACTAGGACAGCGAGATTATGAAAGAGGCTTTACAGCTTTTAAAACAAGGGCATTCGCAAAGGAAAGTGGAACAACGAACTGGAATTCTGCGACGTACCTTAAGAAATCACATGAATACTGGAGTAATCCCGAGAAACCTTGGACGTAAACCAATTTTGACAGAAACACAAGAAGCTGATTTGGTAAACAGAATAATTCGATTAGCAGCTGTTGGTTTTCTCTTACCCCAAAAGCTCTGAGAAGAAGTGTTTTTAGTTTTATAGAAACCAATCGAATTGACTTGCGCCAAAAGAGAAAGGGGAAAGCAATCATTCATCAAAAGGAGCTTTGACAACTTAGTTGTTCTGCAAATGGCTTGACCATTTTACTAGATATAAACCTGTTGGAATAGTATTGCTCATATTTGATGATGCCGTTTGCCATCTTGATATTGCAATTGCAGACAAAGCTGAACAAAATGATATTATACTCTTATATTTTTCAAGCAATACAACACACGAACTCCAGCCTACAAAGCAGTGTTTAGATCATTCGAACACCACTGGGACTATGAATTATTACAATATTGGGTCCAAAATCCAGATCGTCGTTTAAGCAAAGATAGATTTTCCGCTGTTTTTACACCTGTTTGGGAAAAATACATGACGATTGTAAACATAACAAGTGGATTTAGAAGTACCGGCATATACCCTTACAATCCCAGCGCTATACCAGATGCCTTTATTTAGGTGGCTTTATTATTACTAATAATAAAGCCACGGTAATAATTGAACCCAATCCTGAGTCATCAGGTATTCAATGCAAGCATCAAATAACAAACACAGAAGCTATCCTTCATGAGAACAAAATACCTTACGAGAAAAATCATTCAGACTTCAAAGCAAGACTTTTAGGAAATTTTAAAAACGCCCGATTTTACGCAGAAAAAAACGTCGACCAAAAGAAGAAAGGCCATCAATTATAAATCACAGCATATAACGAGAAGTTTATTTAACAAGGAGAATAATCGCGAAACCAAATAAAAAAGGTGACGGTGTATCATGGTATTGTTTCCTTTGTGACACGAATAGACATTTAAATAAAATAAAATATGCGGTCTTGCTTGGTTTGTAGCTCATGGATACACGAAGAGTGTGCTGGTTTTGTTTCAGGTGATGAAGAACAGTTTATTTGTCCACGCTGTGAAAATTAAGTGATTTTATATACAGGGCTTTATTTTCCGCGTTTTCTGAAAGTACAGCCCAGTGTCGCTTTTTTATAAATCTTATTATTTTATCTTTTGAGTTTAATAAATTCCTTATTTTGTTACCTTATATTTAAGAGAATATGTCCAAGTTTATATTAGTCAAAAATGATACCACAGCAAACTATTAGTTTTCAAATAAAATGCAAAATAATTTTAGGTGAGCCTTATTACCCTCCCGTACCTTATATGTTAAAGAGTTTGTGAACTTTTGGATCAAATGTGTTAACCGGAGGTACTGCCTTGCATGAGGCCACATTTAATTTTTTTCATATAATTTAGGTCCTTAGAATTGGATAAATACAAAATTTTATACAACGCTATTAAATGGTGAAAGCTACATACTAAATTGTTTAGACAGTTTAATTCGATGTAAGGTTACTATAAATATCTTTAAGTATAATTAAATAATATTATGACAATACTTTGGTGATTGTTTTATTTTCTATTTTCTCTTTCATTAAGATATGTTTCGGGCCTTGCTCATCTTCAGTATAATTTTTTATTTTGATCTATTTATTTATTATATAATTATTATTAATTATATTTATTATTATACCATTATTATATAATTATAGTTAAAGATTTATTAAAAACAGGTGAAAATGGATTTCAATATAACTAAAATTTTCTATGAATCCCAATACAAAAGAGCAAAATCAAAAAACGGTACTATTTAACAATGTGTGTTCCTTCTTATTCTGTTTCAGACTATTCTTCGTCATCTTCATTTTCGTTGTATCCTGCGTTATATTGCTCTTGTTCCGATTCTTGATCTTCCTCATATTCATATATATATCTTCTTCTTTGCGACCTTTTTCTTCTTCCTGGTTTTCTACATTGTGAAGCAGACACGCAAAAAAACCGAATGTATGCATGGAGAACAGACAAACCAAACTTAAATCCTTCTGGTTCTAACGTTCTCGTACGCAAGGCATTAATATTGTTCATCTCTGAAATCTTTGTTCTACATAAATACCACTTCATATCAGATGATTCCATCAAAGAATTGCAGACCTATAACATGTATGAATAATTCAAATAAAGTTTTAAGAAAACGAAGACTTTACACCTTGCCATCGACCATCGTGAAATAAAGAGAAAAGTTAATCATTCCACATTTTGAGCTATATGGCTGAAGGGAGCTTATTGGATTTGAAATATATTTCTCTTCGGTTCTTATAAGAGCGCCATTTTCATACACTCATTATAATCTAATCGGTCTACAAAACCGTATAGATGATGGTGTGGGGTTCTCCCACAATACAATATTACTATCATTGTCTTCCAATCGTAATGGGACTAGTGAAGACACAAATAACGAATCATCTTTTCCCTCTGCATTTGTGATGAAGTTTTGTTTATAAGTGGAATGACATCCGCTACCATCAAACCCCCACTTAAAATGTAAAGTAGAATTTACATTTACATTTGGATAATTATCCAAACATTTTAAAATTTTTTTGGAAGTATGATTTAATAAGTTTTGTAAACTAATTTCGCAAGCATTTTCCGGGATGGTTATTTCGTTAGGGCATGGCTTTTTTTACATTTCAAAACATCGTTATATGATGGATATAAGTCGTGTCCGTGGCAATTAGCTGCCTCTCGAATTCGTAAATATTGATTTTTTGATAGGTTTAATAATTATTATCCTTTATCTAAATATTTAATTACTCTATAACTTACCAGAGGCGGAGTCAATGAATAATTGGGATAGGTTTTCAAGGATTGAGGGATATTTAGCACGAAATTTAACTTCGTCGCGACATCTATTCCAATATCGAAAATATGTGCTAAAAAAATCATTCCTAACATGGCGCTTCAAGTTTTCTGCACTTACTCCACTAGTTGTTGAACAAAAATGGTCTACAAAGAATTTTAAAATAAATTCTTTCTTTTTTTCTATAGACTGATTTTCGCAACATTTTATCTTCTCGTGCAATACTTCACGTGTTACCGACATTTTATAAGGATTAATTAAAATTGTTAACGACAAACAATTTATAAACGAGTTGTAAACTATTAATAATTAACTTAACAACAACAAAAGACGTTTCCACGTAGACGATGGTGTGGACTCTATTTTGGAAAACGTCCACTTTATTAAAATAATAGTTGTCGGGATGTTAATTGTAGCTGGACATGTTCCACCGGGTGCAGATTTTAACATAGAAGACTGGAGAGAAATATTAAGTAACACTCATTCAGAATAATTATTTTGGCAGATTTTAATGCAAAAGTTATCAACTCTAGAAGTTCAAGTACAAACAGAAAAGGATCGACATGTTTAGATTGGTAGAGGAAAGAAATTTAAGCATTATGAATGATGGCAAGGGTACGCTTTTTAACTATTATGATAGAAGTTCCAGTGTAATAGATCTGGTAATGTGTTCAAACGATATTTCTGACAAAATGATTTGCTTTACAGGATAGGATACATTAGGAAGTGATCACTTCCCAGTTTACCACGAGATGTTCAACGTTAGAAAAGAAGGGATAGTTAAAAAAGCTAAAACCAATGATAGAAAACGTAGAAGGACGATCATATGGAAGCAATATACTGAATACATACATAATAAATTAGATAAAAAAACAATAGAGTACGATCAATTAATGCAAATAATAGGACAGGCAATGAATGAGGCTGAAAGGAAACTGTTTTCGATTAATCTATTCACGATCGTTTTTGAAAATGAATTGATCTACTAATTATACGATCTCGAAAATGTCAATAGAAAACTATACTTGCTTTTTGTCCAGAATGTACACTTAGAACTTTAATGAAAACTAAATTTGTGAGAGAAATTGTTGAACAGAAACGCACTAAAGTTCATTGTAAAACTCATCTTTATTCTCTGTGTCGTAACAGCAAATCGAAGAAAACGAGTACTGGTTTTTTTTTCTACTTGCGGGCGGAAAGAACACATACAAAAATTTCGGCACGAAAATAAAACGAAAATATACAATCTAATGGAATTAAATAAAATAAGAAAAATAAAAATAAAAAGAATGCAATTTTATCTAATGAAATTTAAACATACCGCCCGCCTTGCCGAACATTCGGCAACCGAATACAAATTAAAGAAAGAGAAACTGAAAATATATAATTTTACTCATTTAAAATATAATTGAAAAGAAAAACTGATATAAATTGAACGTGATCTTCCGGCTAATTTTCCACATGGAATTACAAAGATTCCGGAAGAGGAAACTGAATTTGGAAAATGAAATCAACTGTGACTGAATCGTACTCAATGAAAATAAACTGAAATATTAATCACAAACCGTTACGACGGAACAAAATATAATAAAAATTACATAATTATAATGGGCGCGTCTATTATTCAGTTGAAGGGAGGACACACAGACGAACGAAGGGACGTGTTAACGTTGTAGACGGTGTTTTTAACGTTGCAACTCGAGCGTGTCCATCAGGACCATAGTAAATTTTCTCAATACGAGCAAGTGTCCATTTACCGGGAGGGAGGCGTTCATCCTTAATCAAGACCAGTTGTCCGATTTGTGGCAAATTATGAGGAACATGCCATTTGGTGGCATTTTGTATTGATTGCAAATAGAATCTTTGCCAATGATTCCAGAAATCCTCCAACATCCGCTGCAAAAGCTGCCATCGAGACAAACGAGAAATCTTCTCGTCGACGAGAGATGGTTCTGGCACTACTGTCAGAGAACCGCCTATGAGGAAGTGAGCCGGTGTCAACACATCGTAACTACCGGGATACGGCTTCGATTTGTATAAGGATCATAGTGAACTCCTCATAAGTGAGCAACGTAGAAACAACCACCCTCCTCAAATGTGTCTTAACGGACTTGACGCCAGCCTCCCATTTACCACCGAAGTGTGGAGCCGCAGGAGGGTTAAACTTCCACTTCGTACCGTCATCGACTAACATGTTGGCTATTTCTTTCCAGTTTTTCGAAGCTGCTGTGAATAATGAACAAAGTTCACGATCGGCGCCCACTAGGTTGGTTCCGCAATTACTATATAGACATCGACTTATACCTCTACGGCCAGAAAATCGCCTGTATGCCACCATAAAGCCCGAAGTCGTGTAATCGGTTGCAAGCTCAAGATGCACAGCTGACGTGGCTAAACACACAAAAAGAATTAAGTAAGCCTTATACGTTTTACCACCATGTCCTCGGAATGTACGGAGCAGAAATGGTCCGGCGTAATCCACTCCGGTGTGTAGAAAAGGTCTAGATGGAGTAACACGAGGTGCAGGCAGTTGTCCCATCAATTGTTGACTGGTTACGACCCGTTGTTTTGCACAAACCATACACCTCTGAATAAATGTTCTCACTGGAACACGACCCCCGACAATCCAGAAGCGTCGTCGAATTGATGATAAGGTGAGTTGCGTTCCCCCATGTAACGTTCTTCTGTGGTGGCTGTCAATCAACAACTCGGTGACGCGGGAACTCTTTGGTAGAATAAGAGGGTGTTTCTCATCCCAGTCTAGATTTGCGAATCTAAGTCTCCCGGCAATACGGAGAAAGCCATTCCCGTCGACGAATGGAGATAAACGGAATAATGGACTCGACTTTGAAATTACTCGACCGCCCAGCAACTCTCGAATTTCCTCACGAAAAGAAAGTTGTTGGCACTCTTGAACCAAAAACATTAGAGCCCTATCCACTTCATCGGGTGTTAAAACGTCTGAAACATAACTAGATTTTGAAAATATTCGCGAACACCATGCGGTGACGCGTAATAGTTTATTGAGTGAGGAATATCGGTGTTTGAGATTCCACCCTTCATCAGACGGAGTCGCAGTATGTGATGCAGGAGTTGAACGTTTTTCTCGTTCTGATTCAGAAGAAAAGTCCGGATGGAGAGATGGCCAGTCACCGGAAGATGAAGACAACCATGCAGGTCCAGACCACCACAGCGTCGCCTCCTGAAGCTGTCGAACGGGAACTCCTCGCGATACGAAGTCGGCGGGATTTTCTCCGCTGGGAACATAACGCCATTGCGCCTCCGGTAGATCGTGGATCTCGGTGACCCTGTTGCGGACGAAGTCCTTCCATTTCGATGGTTGACTGCAGATCCACGCCAGAGCCACAGTAGAGTCAGTCCAGAGATGAATGGGGATGTCGGAAATGTCAAGAGCTGATCTTACACGCTTTGCCAACCGAACCAGCAATACACACGCGCATAATTCGAGACGCGGGATAGTGACAACTTTAAGCGGCGCCACTTTACTTTTAGAAAACACGACGGATACGCGAACTTCTTCGTTATTAAAGACACGCAAATAAACTACCTCCATAAGCACTAGTGGACGCGTCAGCAAAACCGTGCAACTGAATCGAATTTACCGACCGACCCAAACCCAACCATCGCGGTACCCTTATCATCGGAACACCGCGAAAATCATCAACAACCGTTTTCCATTGCCGTTCGAGATCCTCCGGGAGTGGTTGATCCCACTCAAGATTACGAGTCCAAAGATTTTGCATGAATATTTTCGCGGTAATAATCAGAGGCGAAAGCCAGCCGAGGGGATCGAACAATTGCGCGATGAACGAAAGTACAGTGAATCCGCCCGCCTTTAATACTTGAGTCAATTGGAAAATTACTTCCTGTACCTCGTCGACGGTATCCGCGCCGGAAAGAATATCGTCTACATACTTGTCGGGTTGAAGAATTACGGCACCGAACGGTTGCGCTTCAGTATGCTCGGAGGCTAGCTGGCGTAAACAACGGATTGCTAAGTACGGAGCACATGAAAGACCATATGTGACAGTGGTCAATTCAAAATTTTGAAGTTCTTGTGAACAATTATTTCTCCAGACAATACGCTGGAATGGTTGATCCATTTCATGAAGTCGAATTTGTCTATACATTTTCTCGAGGTCGCATGCGATAGCAATTGGATGGCGCCTCCACCGCAAAAGTACATCAACGAGTTCGGTTTGAAGCTTAGGTCCGGTGTATAAACAATCGTTAAGCGAAAGCCCGGAGGAAGTTAACTGAGAACCGTTGAATACTACTCGTAGCCGTGTCGTCGAACTAGATTCGCGGATGACACCGTGATGCGGTAAATAAAAATTACGAATGTTTAAATTTAATGGCACGGAGCGCATATGTCCTAGCTCGATGTATTCATTTATGAATCGTTCATATTCGATTTTAAATTTCTCGTTTCGCGCGAATCTCAATTCTAACCGCTTAAAGTTTTGAATCGCAACCGGATAGGAAACCCCCAACTCTCTTGGCGACCTTTTGAATGGTAACCGCACCACAAAACGCCCGTTATCTTCCTGAGTATGTGTTCGAACGATATGTTCTTCGCATTCGCGTTCATCAGTCGAAAGGCGCGGGACAGTAGCAGAATCATCTTCCTGCTTGTAGGAAGAAACAATGTAGGGAGAAGAAGGAAAGAGATTTATGTCCATGGTGGGTCAGAGAGCAATCGAGTTGAGAAAATTTGTAATCAGACTATATATGGAAGATAGAACATATACAAGATATATTATAGCTAAAAGACTTATTGCATTGACAAAAAATATCATCAGCATCTATTTGGCAGTCGTCCTTATTTTTACATTTTATATTTCCCGTTTCCTTCTTTGTTATTTATCAGGCCGCCGCTATTTTATTATCTGAGTTATACACATATTTACTTATAGCACTTCTTTTTGCTTGATCAATATGCTTTCTATATTCTTCTTTCAGGTGTTTGTATAACTTTTTGTGTCTTTCATCGTTCGTCACATCAATTACTGTGTACAAGGCATCCAAATAATTTTTGTACTGATCTAGCTTATCAGTTTCCCATTTTATCTTTATGGTATCAGTAGATTTTCTCACACTTACCTTTGGAAATGCTTCATTGTAGCAATTCATAAATGTGGTGTGAAAAAATGTGTAGCTTACCTGAGCATCTAAGTTTTTAGTATTTAAAGCACCCCAGTCACATTGTTTTAATAAATGTTTAAAGTTGCAAATGGTTTTTTCATTTATTTTTCTGCACTGGATTATTTTTTGTATTTTCTTACCAGCTGAAAAGACAGTGAAAATACCAACGATTGCGCCAAATGATCCCCCAAATGAAAATTAATTGTATCTGTTTTATATATTTCCACGAATTTATGTGCAAAGATATTATCAATGCATCTTTTTCCTCCTACTCTGGATGGTTTGTCGAATACGGGTCGTAAACCATATTCAGCCATTACTGCCATTAATTTATCACTCACGTTAAATTTTTCATTTATACTTTAACGTTATACTCCCCCATAATAAATATGGTTTTGTGCTGTTGAGTTTCTGTCAGGTAATCAAGAATACTTTCCATCCTATCAAGGAACTCTTGTTTATCTCCATTTGGTGGATGATATACTAGAACGACAATAATGTTCAATTTAGATATGATAATGGAACAAAGTTCTAGACACCTTTCTTTATTATAGACTGACAAATCCAATGGTTCTGGTGTATGTTCATGTTTTGAATTTTTTTAATATACAACTCTATAATATTATTAAAAAAAAATATCCTTAAATTCCAAATTCATGATTTAGCCATAATCACTCCAATTATTTTTTTTTATAATCACGGATAAAGTAATAATAAAGTGGGACGAAATAATAGTTACTGGAACAATATTGTTAACAATACAAGTCCCTTACAATCAATTAACCTAAATTTTCATTTCTTATTCGTAAAACACATAATTTTGTATTTTTATTTTTGAGTGGCGAAATCTGAATTTATAAGCGGCAATCCTTTTATTTACCTAATCATGTTTTTCCCCAATAGAGGGTGTAACTGAGTTTTGTAATATTTGTTATTTTAATTATTCATTTTTTTTTCATTTTTCTTCAATCTCATGGTAGTTCGATATGTTATTTTTTTTTATCAATAAATTTCATACGGGATAGGATTTTGATGGGTCAATTTAGGAATTTTTCGTATCGTAAAGTTAGAGATTTTGGTGAAAAATAAGTTTTTATTCATCTACCGGTTTGGTGTTATTTAAGCGAATTTGACTTTTGGAAGGCTCTCTTTTACAAATCATCGGCTTCGAGTGAAGATCGAATTGTGTAAAGTTTTTGGGCGTTGAATAGCCATTTTGGAAATTTCTTTTGATTGTGCAGCGAAAAACTAAACGAAAAATTTCGGTTTTTAATACTCTTCGATGTTTTATTAAAGTTTTTTTTTTGAACTATTAATTCCGGATTATATTTCATTCGAAATTTACAACTTAAATGTTATTGCTGATGTGGACCTCGACCATCCGAGGGAGAAGGTTTTGTTTTACATAATCTTTGGAAAATTTTGGTTTAACGTACAAGAAGTTTGGGCGTGGAAGACTTTGGGTTTTATTAAAGAAAAAAAATCTGCTTATCTTCACCGCTTTCAAATCTAGACGACATCAGTGGATCCGAACGTGATTACCTTGGAATCGTATTGGTCACCATTCAACCTGTCGGATATTCCGTAACCTAAAAAAAAAAGGAGAAAACATCATAAGGTAAAATTTATCGTTGAATTTTATTTGTTTTGCGTGTCAAGTTCATTTTTTTTTTATTTTCAACAATTTGCTTATTTTGTAAATGAAAGTTTTGGTTACAAGAAATGTACACACCTTTATCTACTTCAATTTTGGGTGCTTCACACCGCACTTTGTTAAACTTTTTTTTTAGTATCACTCTTTGGATACGAAAGTAAATAATATACTTTTTTTATAATTTATAATTTTATAATTTAATTTAATTTTAATTAATTTACTTCATTATTTTTTAGATTTCATTATAACTTTATTATACGCATCACGTTTCATATCTCCTCCATATTGGTTTTTTATAAATTTTACGATACTTTTCTGGATATTATATAAGATTTAAAATTGTTCACTTTTTCAACATTTCAAAAATTTTTCAAATGTTTACACCTGTTGGCTTCACTTTTTGACAGTGAGTATTTTGTTTGTTTCTTTTTATATATCTTTGTATTTTTTATATTTTATAAGATAGATTAATTACAATATTTCTCACTTCTATATAGTTTTCGGCTGAGGATGAAATTGTAAACTTCGAAACCGGTCCCGATTAAAATTAAATAATTCTGCAAGTGCGAAGTTCACATATTTCGTTTTATTTTCATATTCAAATTTCATTTTTACTTGCAACATGGATATTTCTCACAACTTCAATTTTTTTATAAGGGTTAATCTTGGATATTTCTTTTTATTTATTTTTTTTCGTATAGTTGATATTTTTGAAACGACTTTACGTACAAAAGTAACAACGTTACTTTTTTTTTGTTACCGTCATTACTTTTTATTTTTATTTGAGTTATTTGAGACCCAAATTATCCATTTAATATTTAATTTATTTTTATTCGTTTATTTTTATTTTGAAAATTTGATTTCTTTAATATTCCATTATATTTACTTTTATTATTATCATTCTTTTTGCTTGATAATAAATTTATTTTTTTTATTGTTAAACTTGTGTTTTACGAATCCTTCAGCTCTACAGCTCCTTCAGTTGCTAATTTCTATTTTGTATTTTGTGGGGACAATTCTCAACATGATTAACAACTTCACTTCGTAATTAGTGTATGTCGCGGACGGAAATTACGTGGCGCCTTAAAAAAATACGAGGCAATATCGGGTTATGTTGGGAATTGCTCGTTTCGTTTGTCCATTTTATTTTTTTTATTATTAATTTTTCGTTTCGTATTTCAGGCGTTATAATGTTGGGAAATCACATCGTGGGACCAATCAATATTCCTAACCGAAAATTTGACCGGAACATTGTATTTAAGATTATTAGAAGAAGATATTAATCCAAGACTTTTGCAAATTGTACAAAGGAATCCTGACGATTTTGAAATGGAACTAGTGTTTCATCAAGACGGAGCACCTCCACATTATGCGGCAATGGTACGAAATTATCTTGATACAAATTTTAATGGACGGTGGATCACACAAATAAACATTAGTAAACTTAAATTACATATAGAACTGGAGTAATTCTTTATTTTCTAATTATTTAAAGATCCTAGTCTAAATTCTTCCATTCTAACATTCATACTTGCTTATTTCTAACTTATTCCATCCTAATCTTATCAAAATAGCGATTAGAATTAACTCCAATAAAAATCTTAAAATTCTAACCCAAAATTATGTAAAAATNCAACATTCAATCGCATTTTCAGGCATTAAATATCCTAATTTTTTTGTTAGAATATCTGTTACTTCGACATTCTCTTTTTCTTTCTCAGAAATCCCGAAAATCCGCACATTATTTCGGCGACTATACTGTTCATGGGCATCTAATTTAATCTCGTAATCCTTCTTCATAGCTATATGATAAAACATAAAGGAGAGGTGTTTGATAAATTTAAAGAATATTTTCAAATGCTTAGGTCAATGTTTGAGAGAATATTTAATGAGAATATTTAAACTTCGGTGTGATAACGGAGGGGAATATATTTCTAAAGATTTTAAATTATTATTAGATTATACAATACCATATACACCAGAACATAATGGAGGTGCAGAAAGGATGAACAGAACATTGGCTGAAAGAGCTAGAACAATAATGCATGAGTCTAAAGTACCGAAACAATTATGGAATGAAGCATTGTTATTTGTAACTTTCATTCTAAACAGATGTCCAACAGAATCATTAAAAGATAAAGTTACACCTGCAGAAATATGGTATGGTAACAAACCAGATGTAAGCAATATTACAGTATTTGGAGCTCTAGCGCTAAGTCACATTCCTAAAGCAAAGAGAGATAAGTTTGATTCAAAGGTAGAAAAATGTATAATTGTAGGATTTGCACAAAATGGATATAGATTATGGAACATAAAAGAAAATAAATTAGAAATAGCGAGAGATATCAAAGTTGATGAAAATTGTTTTCCTTATAATAAAGATATTGTAAGAATAAACATAAATGAACATATAAACGGAGGAAACGAGGAGCCGTTAGCAAACGAGTTAAATGAAAGTACTGAAATGAAAAAGGAAAATGTATCAGTTGAAGATGAAATCAGAAATGATAGCGGAGAAGAAAGTAATACAAGAAGGAGTAAAAGAGGAAAAAGATTATCAGCATGGCAGAAAGGAGTATGAGATATATATGGCATATGATGCAATGAATTATGTAGAGGAAGTTCCAAAGGAGTATGAAAACATAGAAAAATGAGAAGTCAAATATTGTTGGTTAAAAGCAATGGAAAGAGAAATTGATTCAATAGAAATGAAAGATACATGGAAAGAAGTAGAAAAACCTAAAAATGCGGAAATTTTGAGAGCAAAATGGGTATACACTAAAAAAACAATGGAAGCAAATATAGAAGAATAATATAAAGCTAGACTTGTAGTCAAAGGTTGTGGCTAAAGAAAATCATTTGATTATGAAGAAATTTATTCACCTGTAGCACGGATGTCATCGACAAGAACAATACTAACAATTGGAAATCAATATGGATTTGTATTTAGACAGTTAGATATAAAAACAGCGTTTTTAAATGGAGAATTAACAGAAAATATTTATATATATCCACCAGAAAAAGTAACATGTAAAAGAGGAAATGTTCTAAAGTTAAATAAATCTTTATATGGTCTCAAACAAGCTGCGAAATGTTAGAATAAGAGAATTAATGATTTTTTGATAAAAAATTGGATTTACTAATTAATGAATATTGTTTATATACTAAAGGCAATGCTGCAGATATTATATTTTAAATTTTATATGTTGATGAGATAATTTTGGCTGGAAATAAAATAGATAATGTTGAAAAGTGTTAGAGTTCATTATTAAATGTTGTATAAAACAAGCAGAAGAAATAAATAAATAGATTATTATTACAAGATAAAAGACCTTTAAATAACTAACAATTAATAATACTTTCTTATTTCTAACTTATTCCATCCTAATCTTATCAAAACAACTATTCGAATTAACTCCAATAAAAAGTCTTAAAATTCTAACCCAAAATTATGTAAAAATTCATTAAATCTAAAAATAAAAATTCTTTAACAATAATTCCTACATTAAAATTAACCCCAAAACTACAATTATAAATTTATTTTGACCGTTCACTTGGAGTGGGATTTACTTGGATCTGAGTCAATTCCATTTCACGTCTGACCTTTTTCGCCATCTTATCGTTAATACGCTTTTTTATCCACAAAAAGAATAAAATAAATTCTAACAATGATCAAATAACCAAAACAGTTGTGATAATGTTTATAATTTTCATAAAATCAATTTCAGAATGATAGCTAAATTGAAGAGGTTTAAGGTTGTATTGATTATCCTGCCAAGGAATCCTTTTCGGTTGGAAATCAAAATGAGGTACTTCAGTATGCCATTGATGATTTAAACATTCCGATAAATTTTCAAAACTTAATCGAGTTCGAGTAGTCAGGGGAGGGATGTGCAGGGATTCTAGATTTGTCCAAAAAGCTGGTAACGCGTGTTTAACTTCAAAATTATTTATAGAATTAGCATCGCAAGGGTAAATACTTTGTATAAGAATATTTCTATCATTCTGTAAAGAACAAAAACACGGAACTTTAACCTCAATCGCTCCCGGTCCATTGTGATTTGGAGTGTCAATAACCTCTGATTGATTGTTACAAACTAAACTATAGGTGGATTATGGGTGGGTAATAATAAACTTCTCCGCGGCCACCTGTTGGATCTGAGTATCGTTAAAAGAAAAGCAAGACAAGACAAACGGCAATTAATTTTGAAACAGGAACTCCTTGTATTAATTTAAAATAACATGAAGGATTCTGTGCGTGGGACTAAACATAATTTACTATCATTTGGGTTACACTGTTTAATAGATTGTTTGGTAATAATTTTGGCTTCGTTTGACGATTTAGCTACGAAAATCTTTTCGTCACAAATTTTACATAAAAATTACGCATAAAAGTTCAAATAAGCACCAGTTATTTATTCGTGTTTTTATCGGAATTCTAATTGAAATACTAATTTGTTCTGGGGTGATAATACATTGCGCAATATTTAATAATAAATACTTCGACACATCCGCAGGATCTATTACCAACTCGTATCTCTTTTCTCTAAGTATTTAAATGCCCAAGATTACGTTTCAAAGCGGCAGGTTGGACGACTTCTACAGGAATTTTGTTATCGCGACACTGTGTTGTTATTCGAAACCTTGTAAACAGATGAATGAACTCGATGTTTTGAATAATTGTGTTAATCTCGTTATGCCAAAGACTCATAATTTATCTCTGCGATTCGTCGCTACGAATTTCCGAAATATTTCCTAATTTTAAAATTTTGTGTACCAAATCAACGATGCGCTGTTCATGATTTTCCAAAAGATGTTCGATTTTACCTCCGTAACGCGTTAAAGAATTGCATTATCTGATTAAGTTCTCGTGATCGATGTCTGAACGTACCTTTAAGTTATCGACAACCTTTTTCAAAATGGCTTCGTTGGTTAGTTCAAAGCATCACCCAGGAAGTCCAATGATCAGGTTTTCCGGTAAGCTTTTGGTTGTGTGGAGTAGCTGTTTACACCCAAACTCTTCTCTAGGACTTGTAGATATCCATGGAATCGGTGTCTTAATGTTTCTGTGGTGGCAGCCATTTGACATTCTATTTCCGTAGAATTTACTGGACAGGTGTGGCATGAAGGCGAAAGCTTGGTTAATAAACTAGTTGATAAATCCGGGAAGTTCGTTGTATAGACTAAAGGCACTGAAGACTCATAGATCACTTGGTTGGGAATCTCTCTCCAATACACTCCCGAAATTATATCTGTTAAACCCATAACTTTGGTGGCGAAAATTATTAAAACGATAAAAATGTGGACCATTTTACTATTGTTGTTAAGTCAAGTATAAAAACTTAATGTCATACACCCAGAGAAAAAACTTATTGGATTTAAAGGTTTTCCATTTTATGGCAATAAAAAACGTATATAGATTTTAATCAAAAGGTTTTATTGTTAAACCAAGTTACTAAAATATATTATTATAAAAATCAAAATCTTGGTTATATTAAAAAGAATTCTTTTTTCGAAAAAAGATGTAGTTTTTAATTCAAAATTATTAAATGCTACACATAATGGGTAAGGTTTTTTAAATTAAAATGACTTAATTTTTATAGTAAGATATTTGTGCTATTGAGGTAATAATGTATAAATGTTAGCGGAAAAATTGATTCAACTTGCAACATTTACTTACCTTGTTATTAGTAAAAAATATAGATAAATAATGGAAATAATAGTGAAAAATATTTAAAGTTTCACAAAAATATTTATAATAATATTTAAAGAAATGAGAACGATATTACAAAAGAACACGTTTTTTATAAAGTAATTTTTTTCTTATAGGTTTATTATCTTAAAAACAGTTAAAACTAAAGATATTTTATCTTTCAGAGAGCACTATTAACCATACTAACGATTAACCATATTGTCAGTAACAAAAGGTTTAAAAATAAAGATTGTTTTAAATATCCATTGTAAATTACGAAAAATGTTCATCGATCTTTGATTGATGGAATTGATAAATATTAACTTTTACAATGAAGATTTAAGGTTCTTTTTATTTTCAAATCAAGGGAAAAAAAAGTATTTTTTTAAATTAAAATATGGCGTTAAATTTTACCGATGTACTATACCTAGTTTTACCAAATGTACTATACCTAGTTAGCAGGTATCACTTATTAGTTATAAAACAAATGAAAATGTAAATCACTTATTAGTTGTAAATTAATTTGAAGTGATACCTGCTAACCTACCAATCTTTCCTCCAGTAGGTAAAAATTAAAAATGTGTGGGAACATTACAAATATCCTTCAATGTTTTAATTACAGCACACGTAGAAGTTGTAGCGATCTTATGAGCTACATAAATATAAAATATTGCTTCCACTCCCCTGTCAAGGGCAGCTCTTTCAAGAGATTGTGGTATTGCGTTGTTGAACGCTCTCTCTATATCCAGAAACGCACAAACCAAGATTTCTTTATCCTGCAGCGTCCTGAATACTCTACCAACTAAGTTGAGAAGAGCCAATTCTGCTGATTTTCCCGCATACTGGTGGCGACTCAGTGGACCAGATACCAATAGCACCGTACGGATATACCGTTCCAGAACTTTTTCAAGGGTTTTCAGCAGAAATGACATTAGGCTGATGGGTCGAAAGGTATTAGGAGTAGGGACCGAACGGCCCGCTTTGGGTATATAAGATACCCTTACCTTAGCCCATTCTGCCGGTACATATTTTCAGGCGACACTCGCTCTGAAAATGTTTGCCAAAATTGGCAACAACAATGACCTTGCTTGCTGTAACAAAGCAGGAAAGATATTGTCTTTTCCAGGCGATTTGAACGGCTTAATCGTTTGAATCGCCTGGTCTACGGATGTGCAAGTGACAACTTTTCTAGCCATACTCCAATCCGTATTTGAGGGGCGCTTTGCCTTGCAGGAATAGCCCGCTGTGGCATTATCAGCCCTCATCATCAAGCTTCCTGGGAAGTGTGTCTGCATGAGAAGCTCTAACGAGGCTCTGCTAGAGTCCGTAAAACTACCGTCGGCCGCTTAAGTGAGCCCAGGGGTGGTGCCGGATCTCTAGCGAGAATCTTGTGAATTCTTGCACTGCCGGCAACCTCCTCCAAGACTCTCTTTTTGCCTTACGTATGTTTTTGGTGTAATTCGTTAGAGCCTGTTTATATTTCTCCCATTCACCTAATATCTGGACCCGGTTAAAGAGCCTCCGGACCTCTTGTCTTTCGGAGCTAAGAGATTCATTCCACCAGGGTGTGCCCCGATATTACTTTTCACCTTCAGTGGACTGCTACTGTGATAGGCAGAGCGAATTGCCACAGAGATCTGCTCCATGGCTATTTCAACCTGATCACAGTTCCTAACGGTTGCGATGACACTAGTTAGGTTATCTGCAAGGCAACTCTTAAACAGATCCCAATTAGTGCTACGGGGATTACGGTACGTACAGTCCGATTTCATCCCTAGGTCAATTTTAAATTGAATGTGTCTATGATCTGAACACGACGGTTCAGAGGATACCCTCCAGGAGGTTATCTTAGAGCTTAATATAATTGAGCTGAACGTAATGTCAAGTACCTCTGCTCTATTTCTGGTAACAAAGGTTGGTTTGGCGCCTACATTATTAATACTAAGCCCCTCCCCTAATAGGTAGTCAAAAAGCAACTCACCTCTTTCATTTGTGTTGGTGCTTGCCCACATTGTGTGGTGGGCTATTATTTTTGCATGGGAGCGTAATGGGTCGTTAATTTCAAAGTCGTCAAAATAAAGATAATATGGCAAGAGAATCTTCACAGAATCTTTACAGTTATGATTATTGGAAAATTTATCTCGCCATGTCGAAGCATTTATAAAATTGCACAGTTCCTGGCATGTTCTAATTTGTTTTATATTGTCAAGAGTTTTTTCCAAGACACACATTATTAATTACAACTTCTGTCAAAGTGTTATTTATTGTGAAACATTTTGGGTAACTATACAGGGTAATTCAAATTCGACCCACACCATTGGGATCTCAGAAACCATATGAGATACAGAAATAGTTAAATAGGGGGTATATCAGGTTTATTTTTTCTTATGAACGCCATATTTGATTTTCACACCAAAAAATAGGATAATTAATTCTGATTTCAATGATATGTCACACAATGTATTTCATTTAAGAAAACATTGAATTATTCACAAAAAAAAAAAAAACCTGAAGAACTGGCCTTCCCATAGCTCGGGAACAGCATGCAAATTTTTAACCGTTTTAGCGTAAAAAATTTCTTTTTATTCCCATAACTAAAACGTTTTATATTAAAAATAGGCATTTTGAAGGATACCTTATTAAATCAATAAAAGTCAGTAATAATTTAACAATTTTTGATGTTAGTTTTACTTATTTTCTATTTGACACAAAAGAAATCTGTAAATTAATTCAATAGTTTTCGCTGTTTTAAAATAATATTGCGGTTATTTAAAATAACAATAAATTTCTTTTAAAATAAAGACTTTTTTATCTTTACAACAGTTTTTCCTTTTATGTCAAAAGGATATGGATTAAAACAGTAACACTTTTATTTTAAAATGCCATTTTTCTCTCAGTGTAGATCTTTATAAAACAACCTTAATTATTATTATTTTTTCTCTTTTTAATTTAATAGAATTGCTGAATCGTTTCCCACTTTAAGTTTAGTCACCTCGATTCGCGTGTCGACTCCGCGAGTTCGGTGTCAATTACTTTTTTTTTCGCTGATGAAATTTCTTCATGCAATGTACATGTACGATATCATAAACAATTTTTTTTGTTTGCTAAAAGTGTTACAGTTTTTTCTCCCCAATTTGTGATGTAGGCTATTATATAAGGAGGTCTTTTAATAAAAAAATTTATTCGAAGACAGAATACAGACTTGAAAATAGTTTGTTACTTGATGGGATGTTCCCAGGCAGTAAGTTTTTTGAGAAAGTAATCGGAATACGAGTTGTTGACAAGGATGATACTCGTATTTCTTTCTTTGACAGGATGACGCGACAAAGTTGGTCGCAAGAGTCAAAACAAAATATTTGTTGGCGTTCGCCTAAGTGAAATTTAATGCTTCGGCTAATGGAATTAATGTCAACAACATGTTTTGCATTGAAATCATTTCCCACAATTGCGTCTATTTTTAAATTATTTATGACAAGAAATTTATGTTTAAAATTTGCGTTCCCAAGATTTTCTCCCGAGACGGACTTAATTCTAACATAGGGTCGGTTATTTATCTCGTTTACATCGAATATAAATTTTGAGTTTATTAAACGTATTTCCGCTCCTATATCCAAAATAAATATAATTGACAGATTCCACATTTTTCACATTTTCCACATTTTGGGGTTTTGCCCGGCGTCGCCTCCACCAGTTGTCACACCTTACTTTACTAGGGGGTAGCGGATATGGGGTATAACGTATTATAGGATGTTGAATGAAAGGCCTTCTACTTATGTAGCCCTTCTGCTTATGTTGATAGGACGCGATCAATTGAACCAACGCCAGGGGCACGCCCGCTTCTAGCATTTTGAACAAAAGTCCTTCATGCCATACTTTGTCGAACGCCTTGGCAACATCGAAAAGCGCCGCTATGGGCCTTGCCATAAGTTAATTTCCAAGAAGTAAAAAAAATTTTTTTAGAAATATTTTGTTTTTAAGAAAAATAACTAGAGACCTACTCCCAACATATTTTAAAAAAATTTTTCCATCATTTTGTAATTATTTTTAAGTAAGTTTAATTTTTCAACTCCAAACCGTCACCTTTACCGTATCATTGTCGTTCCGTTTAGCCTTTGTTAATTTTATCCTTTTTCTCTTAAAACAGGTACTGAAGATGAAACATTTGTTTCGAAACATGTCTATTTATTGAAATAAATTAAGTTTCTTGTTTTTTCTCACAAAAAGTTTTTACTTTTTCCATTTTTATTTAATTCTTGAGAAATATGGAGAATTTCATCCCTTTTATAGTTGATTACTATCCTTATAGGATAGGTTGTTGTTATAGTAGCATCAAAGATAAAGATCCCATGATGTACAAATCTAATATCATGTATCGTGTCAATTGTAATGAGTGTAATGGTTGTTACATTGGTGTCACCCGTCAATGGCTAAAAAACAGGATTAGTTCACATAGGAGTGATTTTAAAACGAAAGAACTCACTGGCCAGTTATATGATAAACTGTAACCATACTTTTGATTTCGATAATGTGTCGATAGTGGATGGTGATCCTAATTATTACGGTAGATTGTTTTTGGAAATGTACCACATCAATATCACTGATAATACGGTCAATTTTAAAACAGATACAAATAATTGAAGTATTTTTTACTAGTGTTTATTTCATTGGGAAAAGGGGAGAACGGAAAGAGTATTGAGTGACAACACCAACGTTAGTGATTCTTTAATTTTTTTAGTGTTTAGTCTATTAATAAATTTTTATTTTGAACCCCTTTTATTTTCCTGCTTTTTAATTTGTTTTTCGACAGTATCGTTGTGATTTTGTTTATCGCGTAGTCTGTAAAAATAAAAATATTTTTAAGAACTGGTTTCTTCGCCATGTTCAGTCATCATAAGATTTTTACTTTTGTAACGTCAGTTATTTTAGTTTGTATTTTAAGTGTCCTAATTTTAATTTATTAATTCGAGTCACTCTTTTTAGGTTTTAATGATGCTATGTTTTCTGCTGGACCGTTGAAATGTTCCGCAATGATGCCGCTTATCAACTAACCTGTAAGTTTCTTCCTTTTTTATGTAAGCCATTGATAGTTTGAGTGTTAATTTTGATACATTTGTTCACAGTTTTTTGCCTGTAGAAGAAACAATTAGTTTCGAAATATAGCAAAGAAAATTTTTTTCTTTTTTTTTCTTATACCAATCGCTACACCCAATAACCTTATCATAGTTGTCAATTTTTGCGATCAAAAAACTCCATCTAACGTTTCCATTGTAATATTTGTCATAATAATATTTCGTAAACAAATTAGAATATTGTTCGAAGCGATGAACTTAAGAGGATAACCTATTAGCAAAAACAACGAATAACATTTTATTCAGCCATCGTTTAAAATTTTTGTATGTTTGTTACATCAAAATTTCTATTTTTTTATATAGTTTTTAGTGATGCATTTAGTTTTTTCAAAATATGTCGCGTAACGTTTCTAAAATCACGTTTTAAAATTTTTTTAAAAACGGAATGCATCACCAGGTAGTGAAATGTAAAGTAAATCATATTTAAAGAGTTCAATTTTTTTATTAAATGCAGCAAATTTAAATAAAATGGGTTTAAAACGTTTAGTAGATTTTGATTGCTTGCGGAGTATAAATATGGCAACATCGCAAATATTGCTTCATCCCAAACATTGCCCGAGACATAGTGGAACTTGGTATTCTCGGTAACCGAGACTGTAACGATTCAATTATTACATACAAGAAGAAACTCAGAAGATACGCTTATAGCACTGAAGAGAATGCTGATATAATTTTCGTGTATGGTTTTTGCAATGGAAATGCTCGACAATCAGTACGAGAATATCAAGAAAGATTTTCACAGCGTCATTTGCCATAGTATTCAGTTTTTAGCGATTCTTTCAAAATACTTCGAAAAACATCCTTCCATCAGCACTCGAAGAGGTATTGAACCGCGAAGTTCTTATCCGTATCGTAACCAGAACGTTCAAGCTCTACTGCCAGGAGATAATCAGCAATTTGTGGTTAGCATTTTGTGAATGGTTATTGCAGCAACATACCCAAAATAATGACTTCATTTCAAATGTTCTCTGGACAGATAAATCATGTTTTACACAAGATGGTATAAATAATTACCACAATGAACATATCTGGGCATTACAAAATCCGCATGCGATTAGACCAAGGAAATTTCAACAACGTTTCAGCATCAACGTTTGGGGTGGAATATTTAACAACAATTTACTAGGTTTGCATGTACTTGATGGACGTTTAAACGCCGTTAATTACAGATTTTTTTGAACAATACACTTTTTGATTTACTTGAAGATATATCTCTTAATGTAATTCAAAATATGTGGTACCAGCACGATGGTGCCCACCTCATCGCGGAAGAGTAGTTATCGAGTGGTTAAATCAATGTTTTCCAAACAAATGGATTGGTAATAATGATCCATTTGCTTGGCCACCTTGATCCCCCGACCTTAATCCATTGGATTTCTACTTATAGGGTTATATGAAACAAATTGTGTATCAAGTGGAAATTAACACAGGAGAACAGTTATTAAACAGAATACAAATGGCTGCTACTGTAATAAGAAATCAACGTCTGGTTGATTTATTTTAATTCGGCTGAAGAATTCTTTAATTCGTCATTGTGAACCATGTATTCTAGCAGAAGGAGACTATTTGGACAATATTTGTAATATTTATGTGTTTTTAAAAAAATGTAGCAGTTAATTATGATATAAAAATTAAAACTTTAAAGTGTTATAATTTCGTAAATAATTAAAATAGGACATATGTTCATTAACATTTTTTTTTGGTAATTGGATTAGCTATCATATGTCAAAGTTTGATGGTGAGCTAATAAATCACCCTGTATAAATCAATAAATGGCTAAGGTATAGATTACCTTCAATAATTTCAATNAAGTGTCCTAATTTTAATTTATTAATTCGAGTCACTCTTTTTAGGTTTTAATGATGCTATGTTTTCTGCTGGACCGTTGAAATGTTCCGCAATGATGCCGCTTATCAACTAACCTGTAAGTTTCTTCCTTTTTTATGTAAGCCATTGATAGTTTGAGTGTTAATTTTGATACATTTGTTCACAGTTTTTTGCCTGTAGAAGAAACAATTAGTTTCGAAATATAGCAAAGAAAATTTTTTTCTTTTTTTTTCTTATACCAATCGCTACACCCAATAACCTTATCATAGTTGTCAATTTTTGCGATCAAAAAACTCCATCTAACGTTTCCATTGTAATATTTGTCATAATAATATTTCGTAAACAAATTAGAATATTGTTCGAAGCGATGAACTTAAGAGGATAACCTATTAGCAAAAACAACGAATAACATTTTATTCAGCCATCGTTTAAAATTTTTGTATGTTTGTTACATCAAAATTTCTATTTTTTTATATAGTTTTTAGTGATGCATTTAGTTTTTTCAAAAAATGTCGCGTAACGTTTCTAAAATCACGTTTTAAAATTTTTTTAAAAACGGAATGCATCACCAGGTAGTGAAATGTAAAGTAAATCATATTTAAAGAGTTCAATTTTTTTATTAAATGCAGCAAATTTAAATAAAATGGGTTTAAAACGTTTAGTAGATTTTGATTGCTTGCGGAGTATAAATATGGCAACATCGCAAATATTGCTTCATCCCAAACATTGCCCGAGACATAGTGGAACTTGGTATTCTCGGTAACCGAGACTGTAACGATTCAATTATTACATACAAGAAGAAACTCAGAAGATACGCTTATAGCACTGAAGAGAATGCTGATATAATTTTCGTGTATGGTTTTTGCAATGGAAATGCTCGACAATCAGTACGAGAATATCAAGAAAGATTTTCACAGCGTCATTTGCCATAGTATTCAGTTTTTAGCGATTCTTTCAAAATACTTCGAAAAACATCCTTCCATCAGCACTCGAAGAGGTATTGAACCGCGAAGTTCTTATCCGTATCGTAACCAGAACGTTCAAGCTCTACTGCCAGGAGATAATCAGCAATTTGTGGTTAGCATTTTGTGAATGGTTATTGCAGCAACATACCCAAAATAATGACTTCATTTCAAATGTTCTCTGGACAGATAAATCATGTTTTACACAAGATGGTATAAATAATTACCACAATGAACATATCTGGGCATTACAAAATCCGCATGCGATTAGACCAAGGAAATTTCAACAACGTTTCAGCATCAACGTTTGGGGTGGAATATTTAACAACAATTTACTAGGTTTGCATGTACTTGATGGACGTTTAAACGCCGTTAATTACAGATTTTTTTGAACAATACACTTTTTGATTTACTTGAAGATATATCTCTTAATGTAATTCAAAATATGTGGTACCAGCACGATGGTGCCCACCTCATCGCGGAAGAGTAGTTATCGAGTGGTTAAATCAATGTTTTCCAAACAAATGGATTGGTAATAATGATCCATTTGCTTGGCCACCTTGATCCCCCGACCTTAATCCATTGGATTTCTACTTATAGGGTTATATGAAACAAATTGTGTATCAAGTGGAAATTAACACAGGAGAACAGTTATTAAACAGAATACAAATGGCTGCTACTGTAATAAGAAATCAACGTCTGGTTGATTTATTTTAATTCGGCTGAAGAATTCTTTAATTCGTCATTGTGAACCATGTATTCTAGCAGAAGGAGACTATTTGGACAATATTTGTAATATTTATGTGTTTTTAAAAAAATGTAGCAGTTAATTATGATATAAAAATTAAAACTTTAAAGTGTTATAATTTCGTAAATAATTAAAATAGGACATATGTTCATTAACATTTTTTTTTGGTAATTGGATTAGCTATCATATGTCAAAGTTTGATGGTGAGCTAATAAATCACCCTGTATAAATCAATAAATGGCTAAGGTATAGATTACCTTCAATAATTTCAATGATTTGTCATATACAGATAAAATTTGGTATACTGTGCAATTTTATAATGAGGAATCTGATAAGATCAGCATCTACCAACATCCCTTTTCGAGAAAATATATAATTTTAACTAACAATCGATAATAATGAAACACTAGTAATAACAGCTATGTTCCAAAAAGCGGTCCCGACTCGTATTCAAATGCATTTCACTAAGAATAAAATCAACGTCGCTGATTGTCGGGGAATTACCCGACAATCGGACAGTCCTAGTCGCCATCGGCCTGGCGCGCCGAGTTCACATGAAGCGGTGTTGCCGCATTAGGCGTGTTCACGAGCGAATCTCGTTTCGAATTTTTCGCCAGCTAGGTAGGCCTCTTAAAATGTAAAAACCGACAATCTGTAAATCAACCTGAGGCGGCCCCTCGCTCAAGGCCAAGTGCAGGAAGTTAGCCCCCCATCTTTTGATTTTTAAATTTTTCATTGTTGTTCTAGATTGTTCTAGAGTTGTTCTACATTGTTCCAAAGCGCCAAATCGAAAAAATAAAAACTCCGTGAGGTAACCGAAAAAACGGGTTTTTTTGACTACCCCCCATTTTTGGAAAAATCAAATTTTCTTTGTTGTTCTGGGTTGTTCTAGTTGTTCTAGTTATTGTTCTAGAAAATCAAAATTATGGTATACAGCATTACGAAGTTATAACTAAAAATATGTTTCCGCTGAAATGTCTAGTTGATTGCTGTGACCATAGTTTTTCTATTATCAATTCCATATTACAAATATATACTTATTATAGCTAACGCAATCTGGAACAGCTATTATTTTCACTAGACCAACTCTCTAAAGGGCACTTTACTCTTTGAAAATTAAAGTTTTTGGAAGTTTCAGTCAGTAATTCTTGTGTCAGCGGTTTTATATTACGCAATAACAATTAAAAAACATAGAACAATCTAAAATAACTCAAACTTTGCCGATTCAAATTGTTCTAGATGTGTTTACGATGATGTGTTTTAAGATGTGTTTTACGTTTAACACGGACATTAATTTTGCAAAATCACATATTTTTTGTTGCTCTAAATTGTTCTTGTTGTTCTAGGTACTTAAAATGCTTATTTAATCACTGCGGCTTTAGTTCTTTTAAAGTTTCATATTAAAAATTAGTACTTACAACAATTAAAACAATTCAGAACAGCTGTTATTTTCACTAGAAAAACCTTAAATTT
>NW_019281143.1:0-13258 GCF_000648695.1 Onthophagus taurus
TTATTTTTTTCTTCTTTTTCTATTTCTTTTTCGGCTCCTTCCTTTATTCTTCTTTTACTTTTACTTCTTTTTTACCTTATTGTGTTACTGCATGATCGGATTCTGTTTATATATATTTTCTATATTGATCAAGGGACCGATGAAAAACAATAACATCTGAGTCCATTAGGTGCATTGACTCGGTTTCCTTTGGTAAACCGCTTATCCTTTATAATTTAGTACTTCATTTTTTTTATATATAATTCATTTTTTTTTGTTACTTTTTTTTACCTGATATTTTCTTTTGTAATTGTAAATTGTACTTTTTTTTTTTTGGTTTCACCAATAAATAATATAATAATAATAATATATATTATTATTATATTACTAGTACGCCTTATACTACAACACGTATACAATATTACTTTTGAATTATGTTAAACAATTTACTTTTTGCCCAACTAAATATCGTAAAATAATTATTTTCTCAATTTCAACATATGCTATAATCAAACAATATTACAAAAAAACTAATTCCCGAATTTTCGCTTTCTGTATATTATACAATTCTACTTACCACCAGCTATGATAAATTTTTGAAATATATAAAAAAATGAAAAGAAAAATTTAATTCAAAATCACAATTTTTATCGATGCTTTATTTACGTGATAACTGTTTACTAAACAATCACTTGACAACTAAAATATTTTAGCGGCGATTGTTACAATAATTATAAAGAAGGTGTTTTAAGGCACCTTGATGTTTACTTAATCAAATAGCAATAATTACATTTTCAATCTTATTCTTTAAATTTTTCCAATTTTGGCCGAGATTTTTAAAAAATTCGCTTGTGTGCGCTGTCCAACCACTCTCTCTCTAAAAGTTGCGGCTAAAACATCAAATTGTGTCAAAGAAGCACCTGGTAACTCTTTACCACCGTCCATTTTTACGTTTTCATCCGTTTCGTCTATCGAACTTCGTTTATCAGTCATCTCCCGTATACGTTCTGTTTTAATCGTTTTTTCCGCACTAATTTGAGCTATCGCACCGCTGCACTGTTAGGTTCTTAAGATATAAAAGTCATTCACGTTTCATTTGAAACATTTAGGCCCACTTTTACCACCTCTTGATAAATTTATCTGATAGATAATTACCATGGTTACAGCGGTTTTAAGCACTCTCATTGGTTAAGAGCGCCAATTTATCCATCGGTTATATCAAGAGGTGGTAAAAGTGGGCCTTAGGCTCGTTACTACCATCTTCTGGTTATGCTATCTAAGAGATTATTACCACGGTTACGGCTATTTTACGCGCTCTGATTGGGTAGTAGATGGGTTTATCTATAAGATAAATTTATCTAAAAGATGGTAGTAATGGACCTTAATGAACTATCTATAATACTGTCAATACAATACGTGGTAAAACGGTAAAAACATCGCTGCGCCGCGCGACACGTTACAACTCGTCTATCATTAAAACCCAACTGCCCACGTGGCTCCGGTTGGTTAGACTTGTTATAGCCAGTAATATATGTAGATGGCGCCGGATGTCGAAACCGTTAACATGTGTTTTAGAACATTTATTTTGTAAGCTAAGATGCTACAGCTAAGTAAAGTTGTGGAATGAAACCTATTTTCTTCGTATTCTGTTGTGTTCTAAATGTGTTTGTCTACATAAATTATTTTTAAGCATTAAAACCACAGTGCTTTTAACAATTATTTTCTTAATACTGTATAAAAAGAATACGACATTCGCAAAATCTGGAAAACGTAAGTTTAATTTAGTATAATCTTTAAGTAAGTAAAATAACTTACCTTAACTAAAAGTGGTAAAGATAATTCAACAAATTTCGAAGCGGTGAAAACAACTGGATTGTTCATTCGTAATATATTTATAATCATCATACTTTTCAATGATTTACTCACCGAAAACCATTCATTTTGGTAAATAGCAAACGGTATCTCTGAAAACTAAATAACAAAGTGTCTCAATCTTGTATCAGTTTAAGTTAATCATTTTGATATTTACAGCCATAGATGTATTTTGAGCAAAAATGCAGTAAATCGAGAGTTGGGTCGCCAAAGCAAAATAAACTTGGAGTTGAACGAAAAACGCCGCGCTATAAGCTTCAAGCTAAAATATTACAATAATTAATAACTAAATTATAATCTAAAAGATAAAGCGAGAATTTAAAAACTTACATTTGTTGTCATAAATAGGCAACACATCAAATTAAATAGGGAAAATATAACTTGTACAAAAGCGATGTGTTGAAAAATACTTTCAATGTCGCTTGAAATTCTGCCAAAATCAAGAAAACTATAAGCTGTGAAATAAAATTAGATATATAATTTACCCTAATAATCTTTGTAACGACTTTGTTAAATCTTTCATATCAAGATTAATTCTATTTTCCAATTCCGAATTTAATTTGTCGTACAATAAACTGTAATCTTTGGGTAAATCAATATTTTTTAAAGAACGAGCTACATTTGTTGCAAAGAGATCTCGTAGAACTTTAACGTCGATGTATAAATGAAGGAGTAAAATAACAAAAAATGTATCGCAAGCTAAAAAAGAATGAAAAGAACATTAATATCCAAAACAAATTTTTTAAAACATAACCCAACCAATTATGAAATTGTATTTGGAAGTAAAAAATGTTTAGTGAGTTAGTTCTCCTGAACTAACAAATATGTTGAATAGCAGAAGAGGGAATGCTGACCCTTGTGGCACTTCTTCTATCGTGGTCCACATTGTAGAAGGTGATGTTCAACTTTTGAATTGAAGTCCATGATGCCACACCTTGATAACGCCTTGGATAAGTCTAGGAATATTGTCCCAATGTATTTCGAGCGATTAAATCTTTTTGAAATATGCTCAACGAGACAAAGGAACTATAGGATGGTGCAGTGAAGGGGTCGCACTCCAAATTGTTGTTAACATTTAGACAAGATAGGAATTGATCATAAAAATTTATGGATTTAGTTATGTAAGAGTTTAGCCAGAAAATTAAAATCTTTTAAAAATTGGAACGCGTGTTATATCTCAAATTAAAGGCCAAATATTCTTCTTATAAACACCTAGGCTTACATCCTGTGTTTCAAGGGCCCCCTTTCCTGCCTTGACAGCTCTCTAGGCAAATTCCTTTCCTGAAATTACATTAAGGCGCGTTTACACTGCGTGTGAAATAATTATACGAAATGGCGGATATAGAGGACATTTTGAAACGACTAACAGATGCTCTTACAACAATGCATGCACCAAATTCAAACCAACGTACAAATTACGGGAGAAACAATCCCCAACCGTATAACGAAAACAATGAAGACTTCAACTGTTATTTACAGCGGCTCGATAATCATTTACAGTTATGCGGCGTTGATAAAACAACTGAAACACAACTTTGCGTACGAATTCTAATTGAATGTTTAAGTCCGAAGATATACCAAATCCTTACAAAATTAACGGCACCCGACTTACCAAATACAAAATCATACGAACAGCTGATTAAACTTTTACGAGATTACCTATCCCCACAAACCAGCATTATCGCTGAACAATACAAATTTAATACACGGTTACAAGGCGAAGACGAATCAATTTAGTGTTACGTGGTCGAATTACGAAAATTAACAATAAATTGCGTATTTACGTGCGAAAAATGTAAGGCTTCTACGAACGAAACGTATCTACGAGCTCAATTTATTCGAGGAGTGCGAGACGCTGAGATACGCGAAAGATTATTACAACAATAAGATCCGAAATTCGAAGATATGGTGCAAATCGCCCAATCAATGGAAATCTCTAGAAAAGAATCTAGTTTAATGCAACCCCAACAAAGTCAAGTAAATGCAATCTGAAAAAATTCGTACAAAAATAATAAGGTTTCCCAATTACTAGGGAAATGTTTTCGATGTGGAAAAACCAACCACAAAGCAAGGAATTGTCCCTACAAAACTTTAAATTGCTTAAATTGCAAAAAGGAAGGTCATTTACAAACTGTTTGTATACAAAAAAAAACAAGAAGAAAAGCGATCAAAAGCAAGTTACAGTGGATCAGAAGATACAAATCCTGAAGAAGAAGAAGGGGAGGGTGAGGATCACAATATGGTGAACCAATTGCAACTAAATTCAATATCCGTGGAGAAGATAATGCTACCAATTCAAATAAATGGAAAAAAATGCGATATGGAATTGGACACTGGTGCTGCGGTTTCTACAATGTCAAATTAACAGTTTAAGAAACTTTGTCCGGGTATACAGTTACAACCAACGAAGGTACAGTTACACACCTACGCTGGCGAAATCATTAAACCGATTGGTAAAGCAAAAGTACCAATACAATACAAGAACTATGCTACGACTGGTCAAGTTTACATTTTGAAGAAACATGTCGATGCCATATTTGGAAGAAGTTGGCTCTAACAAGTGTTTGGGCAACATTGGATAGAAAAAATTCCCACAGATCCAAAAGAAGTACGAGCAATAGATATGCATACAACTTTGAGAGACACTCAAGATGAGTTACAAGAAAAATTACAAGAATTTAAGGATGTCCTGAACTTGGACGAATTCCGAATTACACTTATAAATACAAATTAAAGAAGGAAGAGACACAACCAATTTTTCACAAGCCAAGGCAAATGCCATATGCACTTAAACAACAAGTGGAAGAGGAACTACAACGCTTGGAAAAAGCAAGGGTTATAGAGAAGATGGACTACGCTCAGTGGGGTACGGCTTTAGTGCCTGTTCGAAAGAAAAATGGAGAAATCCGTTTGTGTGCCGCTTATAACACCACCATTAATAATGTAATAGAAGAGAATTGTTATCCGATACATCGAGTTGAAGATTTATTGCATAAATTAAATGGAGGAAAATATTTTTACACGCTAGATGGACAGAATGCATACCTGCACATGAAAGTTGACAAGAAGAGTGCTGAGATGCAAGCGATATCGACACATAAAGGAATCTATAAAGTCAAAAACCGCTCCAGCAGCCTGGCAACGGTTTATGGACCAGGTTTTGCGAGAAGCGTACGGTGCTGCATGTTTTTTCGACGACATTGCAATCCAAGGAAGAACCAAGGAGCAACTTTTAGTACGGCTAAGAGAGGTATTAGAAAGACTGACATTAAATGGTCTTCACCTCAATAAAAAGAAGTGCAAGTTTTTTTGAATCGAAGATATCATACTTAGGTCATTATATTGATGAACATGGTTTATATACTTCATCCGACAAAATTGAGGCAATCGTTAAAAGTCCAACACCTACTAATGTGAGCGAGACTAGAAGTTTCTTAGGCTTAGTGCACTATTATCAGCGATTCATACGGAATATGTCATCAAAACTACAACCAATCTATGATTTATTGAAGAAGAACACGAGTTTTAAGTGGACCAAGAATTGTCAGAAATCATTTCAAAAGGATCTAGTGAGTTCAAGAATTTTAATGCCTTTCAACGATAAATTGTAATATCTCACACCTCGTCTGACGGACAAGAAAGACCTATAGCATTCCAATCCAGATCACTTAGCTCAGCTGAGAAAAATTATAGTCAGTTAGACCGAGAAGCTACTACTATTTTTTGGGCATTGAAGAAATTTTTTGTCTATTGTTATGGTAGAAANAAACAAAAGAGAGGGAAGGAAAACAAAAGGAAAACGTTTTCCCCCTGAACGCTCTTAACTCTAAGAATAATCTTATTGGTCAACGCGTGGTTTAACCAATCAAACAATTACAACTATAACAATTAGACAAAAGAAAAGGAAGGGAAGGATGAGTCGAGCAGCGATCCCCTCTATCCGAGAATGAATAAAAATATCAATAATTAATTACCAAAATCTGAACTGATCTGCGGTTCGCTACAAAAGTCAATACGCTTATATTTGGAGTCAAAACCGCTCCAGCACCCTGGCAACGGTTTATGGACCAGGTTTTGCGAGATGCGTACGGTGCTGCATGTTTTTTCGACGACATTGCAATCCGAGGAAGAACCAAGGAGCAACTTTTAGTACGACTAAGAGAGGTATTAGAAAGACTGACATTAAATGGTCTTCACCTCATTAAAAAGAAGTGCAAGTTTTTTGAATCGAAGATATCATACTTAGGTCATTATATTGATGAACATGGTTTATATACATCATCCGACAAAATTGAGGCAATCGTTAAAAGTCCAACACCTACTAATGTGAGCGAGACTAGAAGTTTCTTCGGCTTAGTGCACTATTATCAGCGATTGATACCGAATATGTCATCAAAACTACAACCAATATATGATTTATTGAAGAACACGAGTTTTAAGTGGACCAAGAATTGTGAGAAATCATTTCAAAGTATCAAAAAGGAGCTAGTGAGTTCAAGAATTTTAATGCCTTTCAACGATAAATTGTAATATCTCACACCACGTCTGACGGACAAGAAAGACCTATAGCATTCGCATCCAGATCACTTAGCTCAGCTGAGAAAAATTATAGTCAGTTAGACCGAGAAGCTACTACTATTTTTTGGGCTTTGAAGAAATTTTTTGTCTATTGTTATGGTAGAAAGTTTACTTTCACTACCGACAATCAACCGTTAGCTAGAATATTTTATGAAGGAAAAGACTTACTACCAACTTCAGCTATACGATTACTGCACTACGCCAATTATACTTCTGGTTTTAATTACGAACTCAAGCATTGTAGATCACAAATGCACCCAAATGCAGATTACTTATCAAGATCTACAATTCTGAACAATGATAAGAATAAATCTGTGGATTCAGCTGAAATATTTCAAATAAATCAACTAGCACTACTACCAATAAGTCATGAAGAAATCAAGAAGGTAGCGAAGAAGGATATCCTTAGACAAATTTATTGCGGGGTACAGGGAGATAGTGAATTTCAATTACCATATGGAAAAATTACTGACTTTTGAGCCCAAGACGGATGTCTGCTAAAACGTATCCGAGTAGCAATTCCTAAGGCATTGCGTATTAATATATTGGACGAGTTACACTCAACACATGTGGGAACATCGCGTATTAGCAAGAAGCCATGTGTGGTGGCCGAGGATTGATAAAGATATTGAAGAACTGGCACACGCTTGTATTCAATGCGCAGAAACAAGAAATGACCCGATAAAAGTAATTGTACATCCCTGGGAGAATGCAGTTAAACCTTGACAGAGAGTCCACGGCGACTATCTTGGACCTTTCCATGGAAGATACATTTTTGTGTTAGTAGATGCCTACACAAAGTGGATCGAAGCGGGTCCAACAAAGACGATAACTTCAACTAAAACTATAGAGATGCTAAGGGAGGTATATATTGGCTTCTGATAATGGAACTAATTTCAAATCAAGAGAATTCGAAGAATTTCTAAAATCAAATGGTATTGTTCATAAATTCACCGCTCCTTACCATACTGCTACCAATGGGCAAGCGGAGAGGTACGTTCAAACGATTAAGAGAAGCTTACGCAACCAGCTGCGTGAAGGCACTGATTTTAAGCTGAATCTACAAAGGTTTTTGATGCAATATCGAAAGACAGCACATACCATCACAGAAGTGAGATCAGCGAAATTAATGTTTGGAAGAAACATTGTAACAAGATTCGATATAGTTAGAAGAAATCTAAAAACCGAGCAAAAAGCTGAAAGAAAAACCTTAGAAGAGCAAATTACCCATTGAAAAAAAAGTGAAGGTGTACAAGTAAAAATTTATAACAATCCTGCAAGGAAATGGGATTTTGGTACCGTAATGGCATGAACCGGTAAACTTCACTACAACATTCTGCTCAACGGACGAATATATACCTGTCACCGTGACCAATTGCTGCAATACAATGGACATATACCGCAGAAAACTGCTGAAACCTTTGTCCAAACGGAGGTAATACCTAAAACAAATTCTAATCCAAAAAGTGTTTCACCCCCAGCCAGCCGTAGAAGAACAACATATTCCTGGTTACAAGGAGACTGAAATTCCAGTACAAGAGCCCCGAATTCAGTCAGAAGGTGAATCTCAAACAGAGAGACCAACGATACCAACGACCACGAAAAAAGACGAAGTACCTGTTTTACGTCGTTCAACGAGAGTACGGAAGCCTCCACTTAAATTAAACCTTTAAAATGCGAGGGGACATTGTTGTGATTTATATTTGAAAATGTATCAGAGGCGCCACGTAGATAGAAATAGCAAATACTTACAACTTGCACACACATACTCACTTACTGACATGGCGTCAATTGATACACATCGTACAGAATGTTTTACATTTATAATAACTGAATAAAATAGTTTGTTAACCATTCATCAGTGTAATAATTTCCCAAAGTTACAACACGTGAAAAAGAAGAAAGCAGAACTAGAACTAAAATATAGGACAATGAACTTGAAACAATAAATTGCTGATTTATTAGCACGTTCTGCAAGAAAATTGTTCTATATGTTGTTTATATGCACTAAAGCCAAAGAAACTCCGGCTAAATAATAATAATAATAACTTTATTGCCCAGCAAATAAAAGTAAATATAAAATAGAAAAATAATATAATAAAATAAAAATTAATAATGCATGAAAGCAAATCGTGAGGTGCCGGTTCAGGAAGTTAAAGTTTAACCCCTATTCTTCCACCAGAAACCTCGAAAAATATAAAGAAAAACAAAATTAAAATTAAATCTATTTTAAACAACAACAAAAAAAATTTAAATCAATAACATTAATATTACAAAACTTATGAATTATAATTCCGTGACGTGTGCGAGGCAATTAGATAAAGGAATACCCCGCAACAAAGAATCATTCTGATTAAAACGTATTCTATTAAACAACCGAGACCTAAACGACCCAAAGGATTTATAAATGTGGTAAGAAAAGCATCTTTCAAATAAAGATTTTCTATGGGCCGGTGGCGCGATATGAAAATAACACCTTGTCAAGCGATCATGGACATTCCTTCCAAATTTAACCCTCTTAAAGAAGTAATTGGTAATTAGTAATCTTCCATAACATTAATTTATGGTAAGAAACCAAGGTTTGGAGCTCTCTTCTGTTTTTCATAGACAACCACCCAGCTTCAACTAACTTATGAGCAATTCTATCAAATTTTCGGTTGCCATAAATGAACCGTAGGCAACAATTTTGTAGTTTTTGAATTCTATTTGAATAAAAAGTAGTTAAGGATGGATGATAAACTGGTACCATATAATTAAACTGAGACAAAACGAGAGCATCGCACAAATTTCTCTTAATATCTATTGACAAACAACCTCTATGAGGAAATAACAATCTCAAAGCAAAATATGCATTTTTAATATATTTAGATATCTGATCTGAAAATCTGAGAGAGGAATCAATTGTCAGGCCAAGACTGGTATATTTATCAACCACTGGAAGACTTGTATTGTTGATAAGTATGACAGCGGATTTAGTAAGCTCCGAAATGATTCGTTTCCTCCCAAAGAACATGACAGCAGACTTATCAGTCAGAGTGATTTTGAGTCTTTGGAATCGGTTTAATTAAAGCATGTTTCCAACCATCTGGAAACCGACCGTCCGCAATGCAATAACTATGGATATGAGTTAGGTAAGGTAAAATGATAGGATTAATCATATCAGCACTACACTCAGAAGACGACTTTAAATCATGTACGAGTTTTTTCACTAAACTGGACTGCACACTACAAAATTTCAATACCCTGCCATTACTAGACAAATTTGAATAAAAATTTAAAATCGAGGAATCAAACGGCATGGTATTTAGAATATCAGAAATGCTTGTAAGAAAAAGTCGTTTAAGCCCTCAACTTTCTTTAAGTCATCCGGAATATCGCAATGGGACTTTTTCTTCAAATGGAGCGACTTTAGTGAAGACCACATTAGTTTTCCGTTCCGGGTATTCCCAATGTGCCTAAAATAAGCTTTTTTCAGCTTTAAGGGTAAATGCCGTCAAATTTCTAAGAGACTTAAAATATTCCCACTTACCAGGAGTCTGATTCACTCTAAAATCTGCCTTTGCTTTATCCCTCAAGGACATCATAAGCTTTAAATTATCAGTAAGCCAAGGCGGACGAGGCTTGTTTCTTTTTTTATATTTAACAATAGGAGAAAATATATCAAATGCAAGAATAAGACGACAATTAAGAAAAGTAAGTTTATCGTCAATGTTATCAATAAGAAATGAAAGGTTAAAAGGAATTCCCTTCAAGAACTCATGAAAACCTGCAATGTCAATACCTCTTAAATTTCTCCCAAAAAGGGAAGTCGGGGTGAAAAATAATGTCATGGTGGGACATCTGAGAAACAATAACCCCTGCACAGTTTATCATAACCGAGGAAAAAGCAAAGATAAGATTAATGAGCTTAGCCGAGGTGCCAGTAATTCTTGTTGGAACAATGCTTCAACAAATGTTTCAACGGTGGACAATATCATCCAGCGAACTACCGAGGACGCATTGTGATTAAGGAACTAAAGTCATCAGAAATAAGAAAACAGTAAATCCAAGTAAAAGAAAGCCTGCCGTCTCGTATGCCGAAAAAGCGAGTGGTGAAACTGTAGAGAAAACTGTAAGTACATTAGTGGATAAAAAGGCTGACAGTAAATTAGATCTTATACTAAAAATAAATCAACAAGAAAAAATAATAAAAAAAAAAAGCTAAACCAAGGAGCAATTAGGAGCGAATTCCAATGGTCTTCGACTGCATCCAACTACACTACCAGTACTTAAAGAAAACGGTTGATATATGTGTTATCTCGGAAACTCAGTTTACACGAGAATCGTATATAAACATCAACATTACAATATTTATCACAAAATTCACCCTAGTAATGCGGCTCGAGGTGGAAGTACAGTTATCATCAAAAGTAATATTGACCACTATTTGAACAATACAACTAGTACTGCTCAAACTACAGTGGTAAAAGTTCAAACCGTTAATGGCTTAATATCTGTAGCATCAACGTACATACCGCCGAGACATAACCTCAAAAGAGAAGATTATCAGGAAATTGTACTTCTTCTTGACAACAAATTTATACTTGGACGAGACTTTAATTCAAAACGTATGTCTTGGGGTTCTCGCTTGACAAATACAAAAGGAAGAGAACTGAAACATGCAATAGAGGCCGTAAATTGTGAAGTGCTCTTCACTGGTAAGCTAACTTACAAGCCAACAGATAGAAATAAAATTCCAGACATGAAAAAAAAATATATCACTTCACTTCAAAAACATAGAAGAAGAGTTAGGGCTGGACTTAGATCACTCACCAATAGTTATTACTCTAAATAACAAAGTATGTAACAAAGAACCCTTTTATCACTAACTAATAATAAGCATTTTATTGTTTTTTAATATTAACAATTTTTCCTATAATATATTCTAATCTATATTATTAATATTAATATATTATTTTCACCCTCTACCCTCTTACTCCATTTCCACACCCTCGGCTCCTCGGCCCAATCATCCCCTCATTCATCCCTTTGTCTCTTCACCCCCAAAACCATTTTATCCAGCGTTTCCCCTCTCCCCCCTCTCCTAAGATCTGCCCTTGGTCCAACTCCTTCCCCAAGATCCCGCAGTTTGGCCTCCCTTCTATTCTTTCTTCATATTTCACTGCCCTCCTGCCCGCCTCCACTCTGACCTTATCCACCTTTAGCTCTTCCCTCACTATATACCCCGGTGTTTCTCTCGCCACCCCAAGCACCCATCTCCAATATCTAGCTTTCACGTCCTCCAGCATTGCCTGCTCTCTCCATCCCCATACCTCTGCCCCATACATCATCACACTGCTAACCAGACCTTCAAACATAATCTTCCTCGCTGCCACATTCCTTCCAAAGACTCTCTTCCCCCAACCCCATACTTGTCCCATCACCTTATTCGCCTTTTTTGCCATAACTATCACATGCGACCCCTCCCTGTTGTCCTCCCTAAACACATACCCCAAGTAAGTATACTCCCTAACCTCCTCGATCTATTTTCCCTCCCATCTCCAGTTTTCTGTTCTTTTTCTCCCACCCTTACAAAACTTCATCATCCTTGTCTTCCCCACATTCACTTCCAGCCCCTTCCCCCTAAAATATCTTTCCAATGTCTCTATCATATCCTTCATCTCCGCCGCTTCTCTCGCCATGACCACGATGTCATCCGCGTATGCTAACATATGCACCTTTCTACCTCCCGCCACCACCCCTCCCATTTGCCCCTTCCCCAATCTATCCTCCCCTTCCGCCGTATACAGTGCAAACAGACTTGGGCTCAGCGGACATCCCTGCCTCAGTCCCTTCGTCGTCCAGAACACGTCGCTCAGCTTATCTCCCACTTTTATCCTAGCCATAGTCTCCATGTATATTTCCTTCACTTTCGCAGTTAGGTGTTCCGTGATCCCCCTCCTCCCACAAGTTTCCCTTATCCACCTTATCAAAAGCCGCCTTCAAATCTATAAACAGGGCGTACAGTTTCCCTCCCTTCTTATCCAGCTCTCTATCTGCCAGCTGCTTCAACACGTACACGTTGTCGATTGCTCCCCTTCCCTTCCGAAAGCCTGCCTGCCAAAGAAATTGTATAACTAGAAGCAGCATTGCCTATCTCCGCCCGTATACAAGATTGAAGCCAACGTTCGAATGTTTGTTTTGGTATTGGTCCCACTGACAGTGGTGTGTATAGTTTCGGTAAAATCAATCTTACACAGTGGCGTACATGAAGAAATGTATATTATCACTTTTTTTTTTTATTGAGCATGGTTGAAATGTTTATTACGGGCTGTAAACTTTGAGTTCTTTTGTAATTAATTAATTTATAATTGTAACCGTATAAATTGTGAACAGTTTATTTCTTACAAGTAAATTAAAGATGATATAATTAGAATTTTACAGTACTTTCATGGTATATACTGCAGTAAAAATATTGTATTTGCAAATAACATTGGTATTTTGTTTACAAATTTTTATTACATAACAAAAAACTTAAAACTTAACTCTTAAATACAGGGTGTCTCACGTAACTGGTTCGTTAGAACTTTTTTAGGTTCCAGTATTCGTACAGTTTTGAAATTTTGGTAGTATGGGTTGTTCAGTCAGAACTTTCGATCTAAAATATTTTCAAGATGGCTGCCACTTCCGGTCTACCGGAAGTAGACCATAACTTCGTTATTTTAAATGGAATGCTATAGTTTTTATTACACCTTTTAATTGTACGTAAAAAAATATGTTGACTTTCATAAAAGTTATTGGTACCTAGCGTTTTTCGTTTTCGAGTTATTTTGATTTTAAGTTTTTCTTG
>NW_019281143.1:13869-45017 GCF_000648695.1 Onthophagus taurus
GATTTTCCACTTGCATTTCGTGCATGTTTTAATAAATTTCGCAATATGAGGCAAACTACAATAAATAGGTATGAGAATGTTTATAGATAATTTGTAGAGAATTAAATTCTCTTCCTGATAGGCTAAAAAAATATGGGGCGTTCCATTTAAAATTTTCGACTTTCACGCCATTGAATATGGAGAAACAGTAATTCAATTTTTGACCAGCCTGTATAAGATACTCCGATACAACAACTGACAATCTATTTGACAACATCTGAAGAGTAATCGTGCCAACGTAGATCTTTTTTGAATGAACGTTGGCTGAAATATGAAGTTTTAAAGAGCATGTTGAAATTTACCATAAAAAGCTTAAAACCAAAATAACTCGAAAACGAAAAACGCTAAGTACCAATAACTTTCATCAAAGTGAACCTATTTTTTTACGTACAATTAAACGGTGTAATAAAACCTATAGCATTCCATTTAAAATAGCGAAGTTATGGTCTACTTCCGGTAGACCAAAAGTGGCGGCCATCTTGAAAATATTTTAAATCGAAAGTTCCGAATGAACAACCCATGCTACCAAAATTTCAAATCTCTACGAATAGTGGAACCTGAAAAAGTTCTAACGAACCAGTTACGTGAGACACCCTGTATAAGTTTTAAAATAACTCTCATTGATATGAAAATAATATTTGTTTACTTAACATCTGTCAAAGCCTAGGTTCTTGATTTATTAACTTGGTTTCATTAAATAACTTTACGTTAATAAATTTTGTTATTATTAACTTTATACATTGTATTTCATGCCCATCAATAACATGCCTCATCATACGCATGATCTTCAAAAAGATCATAAATGTTTTGAGGTAAACTTAATAAAATGGAATTACTTAAATTTAAAAGTATGTTCTTGTTATTGAATAATACATGTCCCTGCTCTGTGTCGGTTCTTATGTGAATCACATTGTATATTTTGAGTCCATTTTTCTATGTAAAAAGGTGAGTCTTGTTGTTAGCTTTTATATTATATTAGTTCATTTATATTGGATTTATTTGTATCGCCTCATTTGTTTAGTCTAGATTTGAAGTGTCTCGAGTCGCAAGATTAGGGTTTTTTATCGCATTATTTATTGGGTTGAGTTAAGTGTGGGAATGCGTTGGGGTGTATATTTCGGTGTTTAGGTAAGGGTTTTAGTTATGACCTTAAATAAAGAAGGAGCCTGCGAGCTCAACTTGTATCAGTCATTTCAGTCAGTCTACGATTTAACACCCACCGAAACAGTACCCCTTCAATTCACGCGGAGCAAGGCTCCCTATATAACTATCGCTATATAACTAATCGCAATTTATATGCATCAAGTTTAAGTGTAATTAATAATAAAGTTTATTGAAACGTAAAACAAAGATTTTGTTGTTAACCAGCGCCCACCAGATAAAAATAAATAATCACTTGTAGTCTGTAAACTACGGAACTACTAAAATGTTAACTTCGCCAAAGCCAAAACACAAATCCGCACACAAACCTTGTTTACTTAGGAGAGAATTATTCATTTATTAGGGTTCGGTAAACATGGATAAACATTAATCAGGTAAATTTATTTTCAAAGGAACCATAAAAAGATTGGCCTGTTCGGAAATACTCGGTGATCGTCGGCCGGACGNGCCTCTATCTGCCAGATGCTTCAACACGTATACGTTGTCGATTGCTCCCCTTCCCTTCCGAAAGCCTGCCTGCCCATACGGCAAAATTACCCCCTACTCCATCTCCTCCTCCAGTCTTCCCAGCAGTATCTTCGTGTATACCTTCTATGCCGAGTCTAGTAGGTTAATTCACCTGTAGCTCTTTACCCTTCCCTTATTACCCTTTTTATATACTGGGCAAATTACCCCCACTTTCCATCCCTCCGGAATCCCACCCCCGCTCCATACGCTATTCATCCCCTCCAACAACTTCACTCTCACCACCCTTGATGCTTCCAACCATGCCTCGTTCTGGATCCCATGTTCCCCTGGCGCCTTTCCCTTCATCAATCCCCTAAGCACTGCTTCCATCTCCTCTTCTGCTGTCTCCTCTCCCCCATCACCCTCATAGCCTCCCAAACCCGTTAGCCTCGTTTCAACCCCTCCCAATAATCCCATAAAGTAACTTTTCCATTCTGTCATGTGTATTTCGCTGGTTATCCTCTCCCTACCCTTTTTTCTCTTTTTCAGATACCTCCAGATCACTAACTAATAAATACACTAACTGGAATCTATTTCAACAAACATTAGATTGAACTAAAATTAGAACTAACATAGAAACTTTCGGGTTTTGCCGTGCGTCTTTTAAGAAAAGGTTTGACGTTTCGGATGCCATGTTGCAACCTTCTTCAGAAACTGGTTCGAAGTCACTTCGAAGGTTTCTCACGGGAAAACCCGAAAGTTTCTAGTGTTAGTTCTAATTTTAGTTCAATTAACACCGGCCGTGAAAGCCTTCGTACTTATAAACATTAGATTATAAAATTCAACTTAATGCTCTTATGAAAACAAACAAAGACATTGACAAGGAACTAGAAAAGTTCTTAAAAGACATACAAAACTCAGCCTGGACCATAACACCTATTTTAACACCAAAGCCTAAATCTAACATATGAATATCTTAAATTCATTAGAGATAAAATTGAAGAAAAGCGGAAAGCGAGAAAGAAATGGCAAACTAACAGAATTCCTAGTGATAAAACTAAATTAAATGAAATAACAGACGAATTAAGATCATTAATAATAATAATAATAATAGTTATTTATTGTATATGTAAGTGTTTTAGACAGTATTTTATTCACGCAAGAATGTTTAATTTTCTTAAGTGAATAAAATGCATCTAAAACACGCATGCAATACAACGTTTTATCCACAATCACACTCATTTAGAATCAGAATCGCCAAAATTTCATCTGATGTTATCAAAAAATGATTTGATATTTCACTCTGACAGCTGTCGCCTCAAAAATCATTGGAATTAACTAAAAAAACATTGTGAGGTGTTGAATTGTTGCTATTTTTTTTTTCGATTGTTTATTACGACTCCATTTGTAACATATTTGTAAAAGTGTGAAAGTTGTAAAGGTAAAGTTGGTGAAAAATGGAAGAAAGTGATATGACAAATCAAACAATGAAATGTCTATTAATATAAACGTTAATGTTAATATAAATAATAAATAGGATGTGATTGATTTAAGATTGTATTTTTCATTATTCCACTACTATCCGTGCAAAAAGTCAAGGCCCCTCACTTTAGAGATCTATATCTTCGAAACCGTTCGATAAAAAAAATTGCGACAAAGTTTGTTGTAATCACTGAACATTTCTACGCAACATATTGCAATTTGAAAATTTTCGGATCCACGGTTCTCTTTTTATCAATTGGAACAGATGGTGCGTTCCAGACAGGACGTCGCGCCTTATTTCTTTATGTAGATAAGATAAAGGCGCGACGTACTGTCTGGGACATACCATTTGTTCCGATTGGACGGAACCCTCCTCGAACATGTTTCAGACACATTTGTGGAGAAATATTTCTGCTACATATTTTAATGATATTTCATAAATATTCCTACTGAAATGTATTTGATACATATCTTTAGATACGTTTCGTAAAAATCGTACCTGTCACGTATATGAAACGTAGTNTGAATAATGATTATTATTCACCGCTATTATTCACTCCGTGAAAAATGACTACCATTTTCTTTTAGAAAACTCATTCATAAGGTATATATTATAAGGTAGTCGTGGACAAACATATTTATTGACTCAGAGAAAACTACAAAAATAAAAATTTAAAGAAATTACAGAATAAATTCTGAGCCAAAAAGGATCGAATCAGTCTTACCATTAAGTAACAGTGTTTTCCATCGATCCTTTTTAACGAGAGAAAAACAAAAAGTAAATGTGTAATGAAAAAAAAAAGAACAAGCTCAAATGAAATACAAATACAAGGCCTAAAACTGATTATTATTGAAAAGAAGAAGTTGTTTATGACAACTATTCCCCTACAAAATATTTGAAAAGGTCAACCCGCTGCCGTCACTTGCCGAGCCAGCAAGTGCTCCTTAAGTTTATGCCTGAAACGCTGCTCACTTCCCAACTTAATTTCATTTGAAATTGAATTATCAACACTAAAAATTTCTAAACGATGTTTAGGTATCGTTAAAGTATGCATGTGTCTAATGTTTAGGTTCTGGACATCGGTTCTAAACGTAATTTTATTATAAAGATAAGGAGGAGATTTATTCATAATGATTTTATGAAATAAACATGTAGAATTCAACTGCCTACGTCGCGACATACTCAACCAACCAATCCACCCCAAAGTATGCGATATTCTTTCGTACCTTCTTATGCCAAATATGAAACGAAGACACGCGTTTTGAACCCGCTGAATTCGGCGAATATCACCAGCATCAATGCATGAATTGTAAAGAGCACCGCCAAAATTGAAAACAGAGAGCACTAGTGCTTCACATAAGTGAGCTCTAAGTCGGCGGAGTAGCATATGTCAATTGTTATAAAGCAGCTTCAAAGTGCAATATGCCAAATTAACAAGCGTACTACTATGTTTTTTGAACATCAGGCGAGAGTCCATAATAACACCAATATTGCGAGTTTCAAAGGAAGTTGGTAGAGTAGCGCCTTGCAGAACCAGATGAAAATTGTTTGACAAAGGTAAGTCATCCATCAATCTGCCACCGCTGGACCCAAAAATAACCACTGGGGATTTGGAAGAATTTGGCATAAACTGCTAAATAGTCCAAGTCAGTATTTATCCTATGCGATATTCACTTCATCAGATTTATAACTATAATATATTTGAGTATTGTCAGCGTACATATAATAATCACAATATTTTAAGCAGGAGCACAGCTGAAACGTACAAATCAGGTACAATAAAGGCCCGAGAACAGAACCCTGAGGTACACCCGACACAACACTCAAAAAATCTGAGTATGAATCATCATGGGTCACGCACTGAAACCGATTACAAAGGTAATATTTGAGCAAAGAGATGGCTGAATCACATAACCCTATATAATGTAAGATAGAAAATAAAGTTTCGTTATGTAACGTGTCGAATACTTTTGAAAAGTCCAATAAGACAAGTGCAGTGAGACATCAAGTGCATCCATCGTCTACTTTTCTCAATATGTCGTCAGTGACATCCAGAAGTACGGTGGTGCAATTGAAGCCAGGGCGGAACCCAGACTGTTTAGGTGGAAGGATATTATTTTCAGTGAGAAAAGCTCTTTACCTCTCGGCAATCAGCTTTTCTAGGATTTTTGATAGAATGGGTAAAATACTGATGGGCCTAATATCGTTCAAAACCGAAGGGTCTTTACTTTTTGGGATAGGCATTATCAAAGCAATCTTCCATTGGTCAGGAAACACGAAAAATTCCAAACAAAAATTCATGATGTGACATAGGTAAGGAAGAATTGTTGGACAACGTAGTACTAGCTTTTTTTTACTAATTTTATCATTACCAATAGATTCAGTTTTAATGGAAATTATTAACTGAGCAGTCTCCTCTCCCGATGTCAAGGCAAAATTTAGAGGTGCAGTGACAGACAATATTTGATGATTGTTATAGAAATCCGGCAAGTCACGATCACCCGAGGAATTAATCTGTGTCGATTGAAAATAACAATTCATTTGATTAGGTGTACCCAAAGTGTCCGAAATGTTTTGACGTCTTTGGTAAAATTTCTCAGAAATTTATAATATTCGAAATGATGTGGATTTTTAGTTTTTTTTTAAACTTTAGGTAAGATTTATCTCGAAGTCTCATTAACATTCTGACATTATCAGTAACACCATGGCAGTAATGTTTACGGATTGTAACTCTACGAAAGGGGGCATGTGTATTAAGGATATTGAGAATGTGATTATTAAAAAATTCTACTGTCGCATTAATATTTTTAAGGTAAACAAGTTCCAACCACGGTATTGCATTCAAATCAGAAATGAATTTGTTCAGATCAAAGTTCTTGTAATCTCGATATGTAATCATTTTAGGTTGTGTAGCTTGAGGAGTAAAATCAAGAACAAGGTATATTGACAGTGATCAGAAAAGTCATGTATCGTAACCACCCCTGAGTCAATGACCGGGGCATCAATATTTGTAACAATATAGTCGATTAGCGCAGCTGAGGTTGCCGTAATTCTTGTAGGAGTTGTTATAACTTGTTGCAAGTCAAACTGCTCTAAAATGGGAACAAACCGATTACCGTATGTACCATTGATGTCAAGCCCGTTAAAGTTAAAATCTCCAAAACTAATAAAATCTTGCGATTGTGGCACGAAATATGACAGAACGTCCTGAAATTGTGACAAAAGCTCATTGATGCTTCCACCAGGTCTGTATACTACACCAGGCAATCTGTATTAACAGATGAGGCTATGACCTAATTAATGGAGAAATTTTGAAACATACACCAAAATGGCAATTACAAAACTATTACACATAATTAATGCTGCTTGTAAAGAGAAATACTTTCCAAGTATATGGAAAGTTGCTAAAATAACAATGATACCAAAACCTGGTAAATCCCCCACAGATGTTGCATCATATACGCTAATCTCATTATTACTCTTACTATCAAAACTATTTGAAAAATTACTATTAAAAAAACTAAAAGCTGTTATAGAAGAAAAAGCCCTAATACTACACATCAATTTGGGTTTCAGAAAAAACATGCAAAAATAAAAAAAAAATGTTTTAGTGTTGATTACTGTGCGAGCTGTTTTTGTTTATCTTTTCTTTTAATCTATAAGTTGGATTATAATTTCCTGTATTTCATCGTATTGTGACGGGATTGTGTTAACAAACTGGTTTAGCTCTCTTTTTCCCTCCGCATAGCTGGTTCTCGCCATCATGGCTAACGTAAATGCGGAATTACTTTTTGCTATGGAAGATAATTTCAATAGTACGATGACTACTTTTAATAAGCGCTTGGAGGAAGTCTCTGGTTCCGGTGGTATAGTGAATTCGTCAGTCGTGTCCCCATGAGATCTTCTTAAAGAAGATTTTCTTAATTTCCAGCGCTCTATACTTGCCTCTGTCAGATATTTTAAGGAACAAATTGCTGAAAATTGTAAGCAAATTGATAACTTGGAAAACTATTCCAGGAGAAATTGTTTAATTTTCCACGGTATTAAGGAGAGTGAAATGGAAAAGAATGTTGATTTGGAGAATGCGGTTTTAAATGTTATAAAAAACTTGAACATTGGCGGCTGGGTGCCAGATGGATCGTTTGTGGATCGCTGTCATCGTCTGGGGGGTCCGAACGGAAAATGGAAGTGACCCCGTCCTGTTATTGTTAAATTTATTGGGTATAAATACCGTAGCTTCGTTTGGTGGAATAAAAAACGTTTAAAAGGTACTGATGTGTCAATCACACAGTCTCTATCGAAAAAACGTTTAGAGGTTTTCAAAGCTTGCCAGGATTACTTTGGTCGTCATATGGTTTGGACCACGGATGGTAGAATCTGTGTTAAGACGACTGATGGTAAAATCCATTCCGTACATCACCAAGACGAATTGGCCGCTGTAAAATTAGAGCATAAACCGGTCGAGGAGAGAGTTCTCACCAGGTATCAGCGGCGCAAAAAGGGTCGTCAGGGAGCTGATGTTTAGAGTTGTGGGCTCGCGTTCGGTTCGTATTCGTTTGTGTGCAACTTACTTTTCATTCATTTTCTTTATTTTATTGATTTGTTCTTGTCTCATTTAAATTTTTGTAAAGTCAGCTGAAATTTATTTAAAAATATACATACTGTATTCTGTTCTCTTGCTAAAGCAGGTAACGAAAATTAAAATTAAAATTACTTTTCAACAAAGAACTTTTACTAACATATAATCACATGTGTGCATCACTTCATTATTTAGAAATTTATGAAATTATACACAATGCAAAAACGTTTAACAAGATGGAACTGGATTATAGCTGGAGAACAAAACAAAGAAAATTAACTAAATTACGAAGTCTTAAATTTCAAGAAGAGAGAAAAAACAATCACCCTATACATACATCAACTCACAAATTCCAACCGAGAGTTACCAATCTTTCACATACAATCTTTAATGACAACGAGATGGAATTTCTTAATAAAGGACATAAATTCACAATTACACAACAACAACCAAACATGGGAGAAATAGCTATTGAAATAGAAGATAGCCGCTACACAAGGAATACCACGAGAACAAGAGGAAGAACTTAGAAAAGACTTAATTCAACTACTCAAGAAAGAAGAAAGAATTCATACTACCAGACCTCAAGATAAATCAAGAACCACCATACAACAAAGGAAGATAATATATAACATCAAAAAGAAAATCAAAGAAAACAACCTTATTGTCACGGGAGCAGACAAAAATTCAGGTTTGGTTATTTTAGATAAGGATGATTACCTTAATAAAACCATGCAATTCTTTAATGAAAACCATTTCACAGAGGTTAAAAACAATCCAACAACCATATTTCACAATAAAACCAAGAAAATTTTAAAAACAATGGAACCTTTCCTAAAAAACAAAAATTTATTCATTCGAAACATGATCCCAATGAACCCACAACCACCTTTATTGTATTCCTTGATTAAACTACATAAAATAAACTGCCCTATCAGACCTATTATATCATCAATAAATTATAGCACTTACAAAATTAACAAATTTCTCATTAATTTTTTCAAAAGTGAAATACAATTTGACCCAGAATACACCATAAAAAATAGAAATGAACTAATACAGATGATACAAGCAGTTACATTACCTGACAATTATACTCTTTTATCTTTCGACATTACTAACCTGTACACCAGCATTCCTGCAGATGAAACTTTATCAATAACCAGGAACCTACTTACAACAAAAATCGACCAAACTGACACAAACAATATATACCAATTATTAAAACTGAGCACAGAAATGAATTTTTTCCAATTCAACAAAAAGTTCTACAAATACAAAGATGGTCTCCCAATGGGTTCACCACTTAGCGGTTTATTGTCCGATATCTTCCTCAATTTCCTAGAAAAAAATATATTACACAAAAATAATGACAAAAATAAAAACATCTTGTTTTGGAAAAGATATGTGGATGATGTGATAGTTGTCTGGTATGGTAATAATACACATGAAATAGCAAATTTTCTCAACTACCTCAACGAGCTACACCCTAACATCAAATTTACAATGGAAATAGAAGAAAACAATCAATTAAATTACTTAGATTTGACATTACACAAAATAAATAACCACATCGAGTTCACCATCTACAGAAAACCCACACAGACGGACGTTATCATACCCTACGATTCCTTTCACCATCCCAACCACAAGGCATCAGCAATTAGAGCATATCTACAACGCATGAATACAACACCGATGCAACCTTCCAATAAAACCAATGAAATTAACATAATTAAAACAATAGCCATAAACAGTAAATTCCCAAATAACTACATTGATAAAATTATAAACAAAATTAACAACAAGAATCAATTACAACAAGCCACCACTTTACAAACAATCCATGACAAAGATGAAAAAACCTACAGATCTATACAATTTGGCGGTTTTATTTCATACAACATCAAACGAATTTTTAATAAATACAACATACAGATTTCCTTCAAGAATAACAATACTACAAAGCATATATTATTTAATGCTAAAGATAAAACAAACAAATTACAAAAAAGTGGAGTGTACAAATTGAAATGTACTGATTGTAACGCTTCCTACGTAGGTCAAACAGGGAGAACACTAGAACAACGCATCAAAGAACACATAGCACAAACAGAAATAAGAGACGGCGAAAAGATTCTTAAATCGAATTTCGGGAGACACTTGAAGGAAGTTAACCACACTTTTAACCTACAAGAAGATGCAGAAATACTAATTCAGCTTGACAAGGGAATGAAATTGGAACTATGTGAACAATACGAAATAGACAAATTAAGGAAGACAAAACATGATATTAAATGCTTAAACGATCAAACACAACTAAACAAAACTCCACTCTACACCTTCCTCAAATATCCATTCAAAAAACCCCCATGATGCCGAGGGTTTCTCCATTTAGTCCGTGTGGAGTCTCCGCACTTCATGGGGTCCCAACGGCTTGAAAAAGTCCCTTTGGAAACTTAAACTATATTTTTGAATTCATACTTAAAAGGAAAATCTTCACATTCTGAACACGCATGCGCACCTTATAACGACTGTTACGCAAGACTGCATGCGAACACATAACACGCCATTTTCCACATTTCTCCGCTCCCGAGAGAAAAACAAATAATAATCTTCATTATCAAATTATTCAGTTTGTTTGCTCGTTAAGAATTAATGTTTAAGATAATTCCTGCAGGAAACACCTTAACTCTACCAAAAAAGAAACTAATATTTTTATGTACTACATAACATAACCAAAAAGGACGAAGTAAGTTTTAACATGTGTTTTGTAATGTCATATAAGTTTTGTTACATTTTGTTTTGTTTCTCTACATTGATTTTCAATTTCAATCTCAAGTGATACATATACGTTTATGATTTATAAACATTTATTATTATTTTAAAAAATAGTTTTAAAAATAGTTTTATATATCTTTTATGTTTAATTTTTAGAGCCTCCGAAGATGACGTAAATCGCCGAAACGCGTCAGGCAGAGTGTATAACTCAATTTATCAATAAAAGCATAAATATAAATTTAATTACTTTCAAAATTACTTTTGTTGTTGGTTAATTTGAATTTATGCTTTCTATTAATGCTAATAAGTTTGCTTTCTTTCCGTTAACTTTGATTTGCTTTTGTTATATTTACAATTACTACTATTATAATGTATCCTTTTAACCAAATGTTGGTCTGTCATTTAAATGTACCGTCACTTCCTGCTCACTTTCCTAATGTAAAACTATTGCTCTTGCAGGAAAATTATGATGTTTTTGCGGTTTCGGAGTCTCGTATATACCCCACTTCTGACAATTCCTTATTCGAAATTGAAGGTTATAAAAGCATTTTTCGTGGTAGAACTGATATACTGGGTGGTGGTGCAGGTATTTATGTTAGAAACGGCTTAAGTTGCGACATTTTGTTTTGTGAAATAACACCTCTAACCTGGAGGGCTTGTGGATGGAGACACGAGTGGGGGATGTATCTGTGGCTATAGGGGTGATATATAGGCCGCCTGATTGTCCCTTTTCATTATTTCTTTCGGAATTTGAATCTATTCTTTCTTCAATGACAATTCAATTCGAATTTCTTGTTTGTTTTGGTGATTTTAACGTTAACCTTTTCAACATTAACGGTGATCAGGCCTCACGGTACACTTCCTAGATTGAGCAGTTCTTCGTCAGATCATAACGGATGCGACAAGAATAGCCCACAGTTCGGTCACGCTGATAGATCATAGTTATAGTTTTTGAGGATGCAGTTGTTGAGGATAGTGCTGTTGTGCCTGTCCATAACATAGCGGACCACAGTTTGGTGTATGTCAAAGTTAAATTTCATGAGTCAACTCACAGTATACCTCAGAAATTAACTTTTCGTGATTTTCGGCATCTTAATTTTGGTATGTTTTCTGCTGACTTATTTTCTATACCTTGGCATCAGTTTCTTCAGTTCCATAATATTAACGATAAAATTAATTTTCTAAACGAAACAGTACACCATCTCTTTGATCGTCTTGCGCCTTTACGTACTGTTTCGATTCGTAAAAACTACTGTTCATGGGTCACCGATACCATTAAGCACCTCCTGAGGCTTCGTGATCAAGCTTACAGGAGATTCCGCCAAAGCAAGTGCCCAACTCACTTTCAATATTATAAATAATTGCGCAACTATACTAGTTCGGCCGTTCACAGGGAGAAACGGGCGTTCTTGGAACAGTCGTTTCGAGAACGGTCTTCTCGCGACCTTTGGAAGAGCTTTAGAAAACTAGGTGTTGTCAAAAATAAAACTCATGTACTAATAGATGCCGGATTTAATGCTGACGATATTAACGATTTCTTTCTTAGGACTCAAACTAACTCGGCAGGAAATGTAGAGTTAATCGAGTTTTATTGGGACAACTCTCTTGCAACTGAATCGGAAATTCTTAGTATTTTAAGGGGAATAAAGTCTAATGCAGTTGGTACTGATGGCATAACTACCAAAATGATTTTATTGTGTTGTCCAATTATTTTACCCTTCTTGTGCCACGTTGTCAATTGTTCTATAGAGCATTCGGTTTTCCCTGATGCCTGGAAGTGTGCCTTGGTGACTCCAATTCCTAAAACTACTAATCCTAGTGAGTTGAGCGACTTGAGGCCGATTAGTATTTTGCCCTTGCTCTCCAAGGTCTGTAAGAGGGTCATAGCGGAGAGACTTCGGCGTCACCTCGATGATTTTGAAATTTTGCCCCGTTGTCAGTCTGGGTTCCGTGAGGGTTTTAGTAGCTCTACTGCATTGCTGGGTGTTACGAGTGAGGTTCTGAGAGCAATTGATAACAAACGGGTGTTGATCTTGGTACTGTTGGATTTTTCTAAGGCGTTTGATCGAATTCACCATGACACTCCGTTAGCTACGCTTCATTACGTTGGTTTATCTTTGGACTCAATTCATTTTATACAAAGTTATTTGTCTAATCGAAAGCAGATTGTAGCGTTTAATGGTGGGAGATCCAACTCNGAGTGAGGTTCTGAGAGCAATTGATAACAAACGGGTGTTGATCTTGGTACTGTTGGATTTTTCTAAGGCGTTTGATCGAATTCACCATGACACTCCGTTAGCTACGCTTCATTACGTTGGTTTATCTTTGGACTCAATTCATTTTATACAAAGTTATTTGTCTAATCGAAAGCAGATTGTAGCGTTTAATGGTGGGAGATCCAACCCCGCGGAAATTTTATCCAATGTCCCTCAGCGCTCTATTTTGAGGCGTCTGCTGTATCTGATTTCCACTATTGGCTTTACTAATGTTTTAAGTCATTGTACGCCATACATATATGCGGATGATACTCAACTTGTTTATTCTTTTAACGTGTGCGATTTTGAAACTGCTAAAGCCAATATAAATCATGATTTACGCAGTGTTGAACAATTTGCTAGTAAGCTTTGTCTTCAAATAAATACCTCAAAATCTTCAGTTATGGTTTTTGGTGAAAGGCTTCTACTGATTTTGTTAAATCCAACATGCATTTGGAGCTCTTCGAGCGCTTCGATGAGCATGTCAAGTCCCTTTTACGGAGAGCCTATTCCACCCTAAAATTGCTTTATAATAATAGACATATCTTGATCAAGAAACTTAGAATACAGCTTTGTGATGTCCTGGTATTGTCAATATTTAACTATGGCGACGTAGTTTATCGCTCTTGTCTAGACAGTGTCCATATGGCAAAGATCCAAACGCTTCAAAATTCCTGTTTATGTTTTATATACGGTATACGTAGGAGGAAGCGCATATCACATGCGCTGGCGTGGGCCGGATGGCTGAATATGACGCGACGTAGAACTCTACACTGTTTGTGTCTCTACCATAAAGTTATCCTGTTCAAGAAACCGCCTTACCTGTATAACAAGATTAAATTTCTCACGGACATACACAATATTAATGTTAGGCATAAACACACACTGACGAAACTTCTCCACCGCTCAGAACTATTTAAACGTAGTTTTTCTTACTGTATGCCTAACATGTATAACTGACTACCTGATTCATTCAAAGATCTTGGTCTGATTTCCTTCAAGAGCAAAGTTAAGGTTGAACAGTCATCTCGCTTTGGTTTTTATTTATTGACTTAAATCGTTCGGTTGTACCTTTTTGATTTTGTTGTTGTATTCAAAATGAGGGACTTTGAAAACAGAGTGATCAGGAGACTATTGCTCTTGGTCGACCTGATATGACCCTCTTTGATCAGATTTAGACATATCTCATTAATTTCTTAATTTTATTAGTCTTTGTTTCTTATCTGATCAATAAACATCTTTATTATTATTATTATTATCATTTAAAGTCAACTATTAAAATCGTATCATTCTGATCGATATATTACAGTAAAATACGAAAATGTTTATTGACCATTACATTAAATACAAGCCGGCGTTCCTCAAGGAAGTGTGCTTGGCCCAACACTGTACTTACTCTACATCTTCGACATTCCTCAGATATCAAAAACTTTAACAACTACACTCGCAGATGACCCAGCGATCTTGGCTGTTGCAGAAAGTGAAGTAGTTGCAGCAAATAAGTTACAATTGGCGTTGGATTCAATAGAAAACTGGACCAAACAATGGCTAATAAAATTAAATAGAAATAAATCGACATACATAAACTTTACTTATAAGAAAGTAAACTATGTCCCAATACACATAAATGGCAATGCAATTCTTTACGCCAACACTGCAAAATATCTTGGTTTGATGATGGATGACTACACTCAAATAGAAAGCTCACGTCAAGAAACAACATGAAGATCTTGATATCAAATTTAGACACCTATAATATAACCGATACCTACCTGCAAGACAAATGCAACTCTGATTCAAAGATTCCAAAACAAAGTGGTACATGAGAAACATCGAACTCCATCGATGGAAGTAGCATCGGAGTCATCAGAAATTGCATCATTCGCATCTAAACATGAGAAGAGAATGCGTGTTCATCCCACCATCGAGACCATGCAGCTTCTCGACAACGAGGATGTCCTGTGCCGCCTTCAGAGGATGAAGCTGTTCGATTTAATGTACCCTAGTCGATTCAAATGCGAGCAATTGTGCCGAATTATAACAAAAACAGACTACAACTCTAAAAATATGGCAATATTTATCTATATTAAGCGTAAAGCAGAAGTAAAACGCATGCCAGAGACACGTTCTGCAAAAAAAAATATTTCTGTGACAACCAGGAGGAAAACGCATGAGTACACTAAGAGCAAGATGAGGAATTAACGTGGACAGAGACACACAGGAGATTCTCGGGATGAGAGGCTGGAAGCGAAACATTGAGGAGGACAAAGCTCGATTTGGGCTGTAGCGCAAATGAAGGAGATGAAGAAGATCAGTTACATTTATTAATTTAAGTTTTTATCCAACAATTTATTAGTATTAATATTTTAAATGGTGATTAAAATTTCTTTTTTGAAATCAAAGTAGAAATTGTTCTAAACCAAGCATAACATTTTCTAAGATCCTGCAAAACAATTATTTTAATTTTTCTCCAAATATTTCTTTATATTATTTTACTTCAGTCAGTGAAGGGTAAGACACAATACCCAACATCCCGAATTTGATGTTAAAAGTACGTTGACTTAAACACAAGAAAATCAAAACGTCCTTTTTAAGTTTAACATCCGCATCATACCAATTCATATCATAAATAGCTTCAGTTAAAGAAACGTTCTAAAATTAAAAAGATTAATTTCTTATCTCGTAGTATATTTATTTAATTACCGCATCAATAATACGTTGTCCAATTGAATTAAGTATCATCAAAGATAATAAGCATGAGATCTTGATACAAAAAACAAATATATCTAATCGCTTAAAAATATGACATAAATGATAACCAAAGTAAACTCTAAAGTAACTAAAATAATGAACCCAACACTACAAATTCGTTGTAGCACAATTAGTTTTCCAAAAACTTTATAAACAAAATTAAACAATCCAAAAATTTCTTGATGATACCTCATAACTCGGCCGAATTGTACGTTTTCTTTATCCCCAATTTTAAATTTAATTTGATTTATTAACAAATTAATATGTCTTAAACGAATTATAATCAATTCAAACGCGTACGCAGAGGTAGCTATCGCTCCTATAATCAAGTTCGAAACTGCAACGAAGAAAAACATTTCGCGTACAACCAAAAATCCTTCAAGCCATGGTTGGAGTTTATACGGAATATAATATTCCAAATATAAATAACAGCTGTTTGGAGTGTTATTAAAACATTTTTTCCTTAACAACATTACGTTCCATAAAATTATATATGAGTACGGTGTGAGATAATAGACATATTTGAAACAATATTTAACGAAATTATCGATAAAACGAAGCTCGGTTGGAACTCCAAAGCGATTAAAATCGCTTAAATCGTTCATTACGTTTATCATTTTACTCCTTTTGTTACTAATTAATAAAGCTGCCACTACAAAATTTATGTACATTATAAAGGCGAAGATGTCGAACAAATATGAATAAAAATCTGTTCGAGTATCTTAAAAAAATATTATTACATTTAAGTCTAGATTTTTTTATCGAAGACTTATCCATAAATTTTTGTATGATGGCATAAATAATCCAGATTAAACTTAAAATAATACTTAATACGATCCTGTTTTTATAAACTGGTTGAAGTGGAGATGCTTGAATTTGATCAAGAAAATGTTGTATTTTTAAAAAACCCAAGGTTTTAACCAACATCTTGTTTAAACTGTGGTTAAAAGCAAAATGAATGTGAATCAAGCGATCGAGTCGTTTTTAAAGAAATTGTCCTTAATGGATTGCGATCTGATGATGGCGAATTAAAAATTAACGATTAAATGGTTTTTAAATCGATTTTTATGAGGTACACTTTAATGATTCGAAAAAAAATTAAATTAAAAACAATATAATGATTTTTAACTTTTATAACTATAATGATTAACTAAGTAAAAAAATCACTACTTCAAGATTAACGAAAATTGAATAATAATAATTCACTTTATTGTCCAACAAAGATCAATTACAGGACAATATTACAAGAAAAAAGAAATGGCAAGTTAGTTTGCACATCCTCTGCAACTAAAATTGATTAAAATATTGGATCTGCAGTTCCTCAGATAAAACTCATTCCGCGACAATAACCAACCACAATCTAATTTAAGATTCACTAACTTCTGTAAAAACTTAATACCCTAGTCATCTGTTCTCACATCCAGTGCAGAAAAGTTGTGACGTTGCGGCAGGGATGCGTGGAATCCGGATCGTGGAACGGATTGTTCCACGCTCCGGGTATGATCCGTCCAAGCGTACAGACAAATCTTTGAGAAATCTCCTTTAAATTCTTTCCAATATAAGTATGATACACATATTGTGGTGACCAAATTACAGAGCCATATTCCAATTTGGACAATACAAAGGTCAAAAACAGGGACTTGTACACATTGATGTCAGAAAAGGCACGCGAGATGCGCAAAATGAAACCAAGAGTCCTCGCTGGAGAAGATGCAACATCTTCAATGTGCGGTACGAAAGACAATTTGCAGTCAAAAGTAACTCCCAGATCCTTAATTTTAGATAGTTTCTCAAGAAGAACACCTTCTATATAATAAGAAGATGGAACAACATTCCAACAAGGCGTCCAAATCCGCCTGAATTATGTTTCAAGTCCTTCTATGTGACAGGAGCACAGTATCCAACTCACAGTGGTTCCTTGTGGACTCTTATTCAGCAAGGTATTTTATACATACATCAGAAGATAAAATTTATCCTTATATTTGCGACGGTTTATATAAAATAAAAATTCTTTCATAATGTTCATTTGCAACATTTGTGGCAAGAAACTTAATACTGTTAGGTGATTGATTTTACCTTTTTGAGTTGAAAATTCGTTATTGTTTAATTTATAATACTATAATTTACAGTTTAAATATATAATAAGTTTAAATGATATAAATAAACTTTGTTACAATATTAAACTTCTTTTTTATAGACTTGTACCTAATCTCAACACTATTATACGTGAGATAAGAATATAGCGGTTTATAGGGAATCTATAGATGCAATGATCGATCGATTTTGAGGGTAATGTTCTGTTTCTAAGTTGCTACCAACTTCATTATTTTTAAGAAAATTTTAATAATATTGAAGTTAGTAGCCATTTCCGATATAACCAAAATGATTGAGACATGACACTACCCTTACAAGATTGATATCTTTGGCTTATATCGACGTGCCAAATATCAAATCCATCGCAGCTGTAGTTTTCCTATAAAATCCTATATCCCAATTCCGTGAGAAGCCTGTATTCTTGTTTCAAGATTATTAATATTCTTATTGCAAGAAAATGGAATTGTTGATGTAACATTAACATATTCTTGTTTCAAGTTTAGTAATATACTTATTGCAAGAAAATGGGTTTGTTGTTCCAACACTAACATATTCTTGTTTTAAGATATTAATACACTTACTGCAAGAAAAAGGGATTGTTGACGCAATACTAAGATACTCTTGTTTCAAGATAATTGATATACTTCGACAAAGGTTTCGTGTTCTTGAGAATCAAGAATACTTGTATACTTGCTTTGAGAATATGTCGTTTTTCTTTACTCAACAAAATAATCTTCTTGTGGATATATAAGAATATGATAAGCTTGAGCCAAGAGTAATAATCTTCGTTCAAGAATATATTTCTCTCAGTGCATAAGCTAGTACGCTAGATGAGAATTTGGCTACAAGGTCATTCAAGAAGATAACAAATAGTAGGGGGGCATAACCGTTGTAGCACACATAATTTATACGACCCGATAGGTAAGAGGTAAATAATTTCATAAACTTAGGAGATAAGCCAAAATCACTAAGTTTACACACGAAGACGTCATGATAAATCGTATCAAATGCCTTAGAAAAATCAGTGTATTCAAAATTGGATAATAACGATATCGGTCGATAATCACTAATGTTGGTACGTTCGCCATGTTTGAATACAGAGACAATGCGTGAGGGCTTCCAAAGATTAGGAAACGAGCAATAGTTTAAGGATAGGTTAATTATTAAATGAAGCAAAACTACAAAAACTGTACAGCAATCACGAATGAAAAATGCAGGAAGATCATCATCACCAGCAGTAAATTTATTAGGTAACCTTTTTAGGAAATGAAGAACCTATTCTTCAGTGACATCGGCAACAAATATTATAAGATACGTAGAGTGTACATCAACCATGTTATAAGCAGAGACACCAGAATATACTCCAGAGAATTGATCTGCAAAAGCATTAACTATTTTTTCAGGTTCAGTGTAGGTGCACTTATCACGCATCATTTTTCCAGGAAGTTGAGAGATCGTTGTTTTCTGTCTTATATAACGCCAAAAATTATGGGGATCAGAACTAAGCAATTGTTCAGCACTAATAGTAAAGGAAGTATACCCATCAGACATTTTCTGTTTAGTCAAACACCTCAGTCTTTTATATTCCGCTGAATAGAAAGCACTATTGCTTCTCCTCCACTTCTCCCTATAATACTCTTTCAACTTTCATAATCGTTTAATTTCTGGGGTGTACCAAATAGGGTATGAGGATCTACGACACAATATCTTAGGAACAAATAAATCCAAAGTATCATACAACTTTGTATAGAAAGCTGACAAAGTATCATCCGCATTAACCTGCACATTTAGAAAAGACCAATCTGTATAAAGTAGTTCATCATACAAGCCCGGAAAGTTGGCTCTTCGAAAATTATAGCGACCACCCAAAGACGGAAAGTTTGGCAAACCATTATTTGTCGTCAGTAAATTCATTGTAATATCTAAGGCGGGATGGTCTCCGTAGATGAGGGAACAATTATCATGAACAAGATCAAACCGATGATCAGTATTTGTCAGAAGCAAATCCAATAAATGATTGGATTTGATGTTTCAGAAAAACACAAAAATTAATATATTTAGGAAAATTTTAGCAAAAATTAAGGGGTGTCAAATCAAACGATCAGCTCGTACGACGCTATACTTATCCACGATTAATTTATTAGATCCAAGATCAGAATTTAAATTAGTTTCCGATAGAGCAATTAAATCACAATCAGAATAATAAAATAAAATGCACGCGTTTTTGTACGAAGACCATTAACATTTTGATAATATACATTTTGTTGGGCAAAATCACTTTTCCGAAACTTTGACAATTGAGGGAATGCAACGGATGCACTTTAGCTATTTCCTTTGCTTTTTTCTTTAAAAATGGTCCTGATAGGGCAATATTTTGATTTCAAGTTTTCACAAACCATTCGAAACAGAATTTGTCGATTTTTGAACAATCACAACTCGAAACGTTTTTCTCCGTTTTTACACTGACTTCAGACTGCCATGTCATTCGAATATTTTCTTTATCATTATGTATTTTTGCCGCTTGTGGTTTCCCGATTTCAAATTTTTAGCAATATAATGAACAGACAACTTTTCATTATCTAATAAACTCACTATTTCATTCTCTGTTAACATAATCATCTGTTTCTTTGCCACCTTTGAAGTCATTTGAACGCACGTAGGTACATTTATAACAATTTCAGAAAAGGTGTTCATAGAAATTAGTTGTGTAATTATGCAATATTGTTTTGCCATTGCAAAATATCAGTGAAATTAAAATGTTCTGAAAATTCTTGCCGTATATTTTCACATTGAAAAGTATGTCTTCGTCCAGTGTTGAGTAATGGGAGAAATGAGGATAAACGATCCACATTTCTCCACTGGGCTGAAGTAACTACACCATCTTCAATTCTGTCCATCATGCCCGGTGAATTATACATATAGCTTTCTTTTCCATTAAATAATTATGTAAGTTTACGCAGGCTATAATGATGAGAGATGCTTTATCCGTTTGTAGTATCACAGGTTTTCGCAATACACGAAAAACTGCTGAAAGTATGGCAAACGCATTTTTTACTATTCGTCTTGATTTTGACAAGCGATAGTTGTATATTCGTTTTTCGGATCTCCCAGCATGAGTACGAGGATACGGCTTGATTATGTGTTTTTGTAATGGGAATGCGTCATCTGCTACAAATACGAATGGCATTCTGTTGTCTTCCTGGAAGGCCTTGGTCATTAGGCAAATTTAATTCGTTATTTTGTAGTTTTTGATAGAAAGTAGTGTTTCTGAAAATTCCGTCATCTGATATTCTTCCCTGACAATGGCGAATATAAAATTGTAGTTAGCGTCTACACTAGCCATTAATACCACTATAAATAGTCGTAACTAGTAACGTAGCCGTAAGTAGGAGCTGCCGTAGTGGGCTCTAATGGAAGTATACAGTCAGGCTCAATAACACATCCGCAATCTGTAGCTTCAGTAGAATCAAGCAATACAGCAACACGATCGCAACCTTCAACTTCTCTGGGATCTAGCCACACGACAATACCACCAAAAAAATCTAAACCTGAAGACCCTCTAGTAGACGTAGCCTACCGTATTGTAAAAGATACATATGAATCAAAGATAAGTTACAAGAGTCAAGGTTTTGGAAATCATGTAGCTTCAAAACGTCGTGAATATTCAAAATGGACGAAAGCATATTATGTTGAACATTGTATAAATAATCGAACAGTATCGATGCTGATTTGGGGAAATTTGAGTTTGAGTCAAGTCTAGCATCATCTCCGATGTCTTCGTATTCAACACTTCACAAAATACATTACTGCATTCTGTAATCATAGATCAACCACCACCCAACCAGATAATAACAGTTCAGAAAATACTATAAACACAGCGCAACAATTACACATTCCGGATGATACCGAAACTGAAGAAACTTTCGTGTATTACCTTAACAATTTTAAGTAACTTTTTCTTTTTTAATTTCTTTTTGTGTTTCACGAAATACTATTAATTACCTATGTTCTAAGATTGTTTATTTTTCCAATAAATATTTCAAAAATAGTGAGTATAGTTTTGTTTACTTACCTTAGCGTAGTTATGAAATACTTCATTTATCGCAGCACATACTTCAGATATAGCATTACATATTGTGGATTTAGATATTTTAGTAAAATAGATAAGGCTTTCATAGGAATCTCCAGTTGTCAACAATCTTAAAGTCACTGCTAGCCTGTCATATGCAGGAATCGAGTGTCTAAAATTCGTACTTGATTTCCGAATTTTGTCGCTGTTTAGAGATAATAAATGGTCAAAATCCTTTGACGACATTCTACAAAAATTTTGGAATTGACCACTTTCTTCTTTTCTTGCATATCCGACATGGTTTCACCTACATTATTCAGTATCCTTCGCTGTATTACATTTGTCACCAACCAATATCTCTTCTCTTGCAATTATAATATGACATAACGAAGCACTACCAACCACAGAATTGACATGTATGAGCAATGAGTATTCGTTCGGCTGATGTAAACATCAATTATGCAAGAATTCTAGTTCTTGGTTTTCCTTTTTGCTCGTTGATATTTTGGTGTAAAAACACCAAATACGTACCCTTCACACGCAAATGAACAAAATTGGTAACGAAACTCATAAAATGAGGAATCCTGAACATATGTCGGTAAATATCTACTACAGATACTTCGATGTGTTCATCTGGTTACTACGCGTCCGTTTATTAGAGCGTCTGCTTATGGAAAAGCAATTTATATATGAAAATATAGGTTTGGGGTTGGTTCCAAGATTTTTGTCTGTTTATAAGAGATGTCCGCTTAAATTTGTTTTAAAATGCAATTTATCTGACTTTGATATCTCAATCAGTTTTTGAGATACGAATTTTTTATTTTACATCACCGTAATACATGTTGCGCGCAGAATGTTATTTAAAGAATCATAACAAAGAGGTTTATGAACTCCAAATAAGTACTTTTAGTATATTAAAACTAGATTAAATTAACTTTAATATGCATTGTATCTCATTTTGATATCTCAAATAAATTTGGGGATACAATTTTTTTATTCTGACTTTTAATTTTTACAACGATTAACTAACAGGGTTTAACCAAAAAAATCAATACAACCAGATTAACGAAAATTAAATGTTTATATTTTAAATAATAAAAGGAGAGTAAATTTGCTTTAAAATGCATATCTCGTTTTGATATCTCAAATAATTTTGGAGATACACTTTTCTAATTATGACGTTTACTTTTTACAATGTTTAACAGGGTTTAACCAAAAAAATCATTACAACCAAACCAACGAAAAGTAAATATTGATATTTAAAATAAAAATGGATTAAATTTGCGTCAAAATGCTTTATATCTCATTTTGATATCTTAAACAATTTAAGAGATATAATTTTTTAAACTTTTTCATTTTTAAAGATGTGTACTAAAACGATAAAATTCATGTTTTGTTGAAAAAATTATTTCCTCCTGCATTTTGTGAATGCACTAAATCATTCGCCATTATGTGCTCTTAAACGACATTCTTTAAGCTTTAATTCAGTGTAAGACTTATTTGTTAATGCCTATACATACGATTTTTTAAACATTTCCATTTTGAAACGAGTGTTAAAACGGAGTATTGCTGGGTTATGTTAAAATTCTTTTTTGATAATCTATAATAATTAATTAACTTAATTAATAATTACCTAGAACGTGAATGACATAAATAATAGCAGCCGTTAATTCAAAAATATAAGCAGCAACGCAAAACCATTTCGTTGTTGTAGGAAACGGAATTACACTATACAACACCAACATTTTCCTACATTCCACATCTTCGTTTAAAAAATCCTCCGGGCTCATCTTGACAATATAAAACAAAAGCGTCCCCGTCGTTATAAATGTCATCATTAAAACGCATCCAACCCAACACATCGACACCATCCCGATTTTTTTCACCCCCATTTCGATGTCTTTCTTAAATTTTCCCCCAAACGATGTTAAAAAGTCGTACTCGTAACGAATGTCTTCCATTATGCAGTTAACTTTCTTGTAATTCCAGCACAAAACGAACGATTTTATTATCGTTACTAAATGGACTGGAAAAAAATTTAATTGGTCCAAAATTTCTTCGTAAACTCTTAAAGTATTTTTCAACTCCATCGCTTCCAACACAAATAGTTGTAGGGGGTGAAAAATTATTATTATGCTGTAAATTAAGTAGTACATTTTTGGGGATTCGGTGTCGAAGAAACTAAAAATTCCCCCAACTTTAAACAGTTTTAAAATCGTTTCAAACATCTTGCATCAGAATTAACTTAAGATGTGGATTTTATGTATTCTTGAATCCTTTTTATACTAAAGTACAAATTTGATTGATTTTAAAATACGGAAATTATAATACATAAGTGGTTTTAAATAAAATAGTTTTACTTATATTGATTTTTTTTCTTTACTTCTTTGTTACAGCATAAAATTAGTGGGATTACCGTAGTAGTTGCATCAAACTTCGCAAAGTTATCTAAGTATTGCAAAGGAGGGTCATTATTGAAAATACAGGAACGTTAATACCAGGTGTTTTCAAGTCTCTAATTGTAAGAATTGAGGAAGAATTGCTTTGCTGCTGTGTATAGTAATCATAAGGATCATAAATGAAATAGCACTTAATGTTTCGCCATTCTTTTTAGGTGTATTGTTAGGTACAAGCCGTTAAATATTTCACCTTTCTTTAAGTTTCATATTTTATTTTATTTAAAAGTACAAGAGTTTGTCCTAAACGTCTCTTTGTAATAATAAGCGTTTAATGTTTATAATTTACAACATTTTACAATATATGTATACCCCCAAACTCTCTACGCTCCTTCCCCATCTCTACACCTTCGGCTCCTCGCCCCAATTACCTCCCTCACCCGATCTCCCAAATTCTGCTTCATATCCATCGCCTCCTTCTTCACCTCACTATACCCTTTCAGCATGTGTTCAAGTATTTCCCAGTCCTCTTCACACTCTACACCACCTCTCCACATCGTGCGCCCAGTGCCCTCTCTCCTTATTGCCACAGCAGAATCTGGCCAGCAATCTCTTCCCTTCCTCATCCCCCTCCATTAACAGATACTTTGGCAGTTCCTCTGTCATTATCTCCTCACACCTTACATTATATCTCACTTCTTGTATCTGTGACCATCTTTCCTGCCTCTGTATGTCCCTGTCCCTATCCCTCAGATGTCTCCACTCTTCTGTTGTCACACTCTCCTATAATATTCTTCCCTATCTCTCTGTCCATATATCAAAGTCGTCTCCTTGATTTTCCTCCAGCACTCTCCCAGGATCTTACAATACGGTCTTCCTTCTATCCTTTCCTCGTACTTCACTGCTCTTCTCCTAGCCTCAACCCTTACTGCATCCACCTTAAACTCCTCCCTCACTACAGTCGCCTGGAGTCTCCCTCGCTAACCCTAGTACCAATCTCCAATACTTGTTTGTACATCCTGCAGCAATCCTTGTTCTCTCCATCCCCATACTTCTGTGTCGTACATCATTGCGCTCATCACCAACCCTTCAAACCTCCCAAAAGTTCTCTCCCTTCCATCCCCAAACCTGTCCCATCACCCTGTTCGCTCTTTTTGCTATCGCCTTCACGGGCGACCCGACCATATTACTCTCCGAGAACCCATTATTATTATTATTATTATTGCTGCCGGGCTGAGGAGTGCGGCCCCTCTCGTTACCGCGACCTATAAGATCTATTGTAACTTTAGCCCTCCAAAGGTTTAGGGCAAATGTAGGTCCTTAATGAACCTTAGTATTGTCCTGAGGTCTTGAACCTTTATGTNACACAAAATATCCATAACACCTTCGTCTCCTTTTAACTTTAAGGTTATCACTTTAAACTTGGCCATCGTCTCCTTCACTCTCTCTATCAGCTGTTCTATAATACCTCTCCTCCTCATTTCCTCCTACACCTTCACTCTATCCCCCTTATCAAATGCCGCCTTCAGGTCTATAAACAATGCATACAGCTTTCCTACCTTCTTGTTCAACTCCCTATCTGCCAGATCTTTCAGTATGTATGTAATGTCAATTGCCCCTCGTACCTTCCTGAATCCTTCCTGCCCATCCGGCAACATTTCCTCTATCACCATTTCCTTTTCCAATCTCCCCAACAGTACCTTGGCTTATATTTTAAATGTCGTGTCCAACAGGGTGGTCCCTCTGTAATTGTCCACGAACGCTTTACTCCACTTTTTATACAGTGGGCATATTATCCCCATCCTCCACCTGTCCGCAAACCCTTCCTCTCTCCATACGTCGTTTATTACCATCCATAGCTTCTTCTTCACCGTCGCTGGCGTCTCCAACCATACTTCATTATGGATTTTATCGTCTCGTGGCGCCCTTCCCCTCTTCAGTCCCCTCAACACCGCTTCCATTTCTTGCAGTGGTATCTACTTTCCCTCCTGCACCCCAGCTCTCCCTCTTCCATTCTTCTCTCTCCCGCCCCATCCAAACAATCCCATAAAATAGGTTCTCCATTCCGTCATTTGTATATCTCTACTGGCTTCCTCTCTTCCTTTCCTCATCTTCTTTAAGTATCTGCATACATCATTTTCCTCTTTTAACTCCCTAATTTTCTCAGCCTCCCTCTTCTTTTTCTTGCATTTTTTTTGTATCTTTTCCTAGCCTCTGTGTATCTGTCTATCCCTACCTCCCTTCGCTACCACTGTTTCAGTCTCCTTCTAGTTTCCCTCGTCGCTTCTCTGCATTCTATATCCCACCACTCGTTCCTTCCCAGTTTCTTTCCCCGTTCTTTCTTCAATGTCGCCTCCCTGACCACCTCAATCAGTTCATTCAACCTGTCGGTCCCTCCACCCTCTGAACCCCGCTTGCCACTTTCCCCTATAACGTTCTATACCTTCTCTCGACTAATCTGCAATAATGTATTTCCTATTATATTCTAATATACCGTAAATCTTCCCACCCTATCCCACATACCTTGGTTTGCTATTGCATAGTCGATTACTGACGCCCCCCGTTCCCCGGTGTAAGTGAATTCCTCCTCTACTTGCTCCTTCTTATTCCCATTCAGTATATCCGATCTTCGTTTTTTTGTAATATACTTAAAGTGCTCAGTGTTCCGTTGTTGTTGGTTAAAAAAAGAACGAATTTAGAATTAAGGTAACAATCAAATTAGTTAGTTTACAGAATGGCATCCACAATCTTCTCAATAACCTAAACAAAGTATTTGTTGACGCCCGAGACGTCGAAATCACCAGCATTATTATTTGAGCGAGTCTTAAAGTATTGTTTAATTACCTTCCAAATCGCATGCTCTTTGTTGCTCGCATTACTTATAAAGCCTTCATTTTCTCGTTTCCTATAATAATGTATTACTTCATGATACTCTTTCTTGCATTTTTTGTATAGTTGGTAGCATTCTTGAGATGTAAAGAATCTCATAATTATAAACAAAGCCTCCAAGGTTCTTTCCTTCTTCATCAATTCAGTATTCCTGATCAGTTTACTATTTCTTGTGGCAGTCTTTACCGATGTTTGCGTCTTTACAGGAAAACATTGATTAAATAAGTTTGGATAAAATGGATTCTAAGTTCATCGTGAGTTTTAATAAATATAACCAAAATGAGCGATGAATGATTTTATTATTGTTTCGGTGCTACAATGTTTCGGGTGAAATTCTCACCCTTCTTCAGGCACGACTGGAGAAAATACATATGAAAGAAAAGACATTGATTATAAAGTGCATGTATGAAAAATTTTTACCGTCAGAATTATTAATGATGAAAATGATTATGTTGTCGATACATGTTGTGAACAGAACTTAACATTAACCAACAATAATTATGTAACGGTTCAAGTATAAAAATAATCGTTATATTAAAATCACGATTCAGTCCGTACTCAGCTCTCAATTTTCTAGAAGTATAAAGATATTAACATTGAAAAACGGTTATTGATCGCAAAATGGCGACTTACTTATTCGGTTACAGGTTCGACGCAAACGCACGTGGATGATTTCTTTTTTAACTGATAATGAAATGTTGAGTGCTAGCCTATTGTATGAACGAAGACACGTTTACAAAAGGATCATTCTAATAGCTTATAACCCTTGTTTATAAGTATACATAGTTCTCCAACCAATCGAGTTGGGTTGCTCTAGCTCGTGCTGCCTCTAACGGCAAACGAGAAAAACATCATTTATGAATGAATTGAATAAAATTGGAAATTCGACTTGTAGTATAAGTTGCATACTCTGCATAAAACGTTAATTGAATTTATGTGATTGAACACGGAATTGTTTACAATATAAAATATTTAATTGCATTAAAAATTACATCTAAATATTTAAAAATATATATCTGTCCTTTTTTTTATAACAGAGAACCAAAAACTGAGTTGTTAATTAAAAAATTCAAAGATTCTTCTGTTATAATTATAAAAAAATTATTTTCGATTTAAATAGTTGAAGAACTACAAAAGGTGCGTTTTGATATTAGTTCGTTATATTGCAGACTTATCCCAGACGTAGTAGCGCCGAGCGTTCCTTTGAGCAATCGGCCGACCGACAGTTTGATGGGGTCATACATATTAAACGAGTAGTTAGTATAAACAAAGTATTTTGCAACTACTCAAGTTTGGATAAACGACTTTGCGTATACAAATTGGTTCTTTATTATTTCGTCGGTGAGAATTCTTTGGTTAAAATACAAATACGAAAATTAAGAAATATTTATTAGAATCAATTAAATAATAAAAACGAAGTATTTCTGATTTTATTATAACATTCATGAACATTTTTAAGGGGGACTTTATTGTGTTAACTGAAAATAATGAAAATCATGAATAATAACATCATGAATAATAAACATAACAAATCCCGCTAATTACTTATAATTACAAATTACTTATGTTGTAAAATAGTAACTTTATTGGTTCTACCACGGCTTTTAAAGTTTTGCGAAACTTTTTTACATTCTTTGTATATTAATGTTCCAATTAATAAATGAAGCATAAAAATTCTATGGTCTTCACAAACAGAAAACCAGTCGGGGTACTTTTTAATAATTTTATATCTAATTTTTCTCTCCAAAAATTTAAATAAACATCGTTTACTCATTGACATTTTTATATGTTTCGCAAACGCGTTCATACTTAATTTGATTATAGTTCTTTGCAAATTGGATGGAATCTTAAGTGCCGTGGGATTGTTAATGTTATAGTTTTTATAAAAAATTAAAATGTCATTATTGTAGGTTAGTTCACCTTCTTTCGTCAATAATTCACGGCACATTTCACATGAAAATTTATCAACACACTTTTTGATAATGTATCCTGCAAAATATATTGTGGCACAATCTTCTAAACAGGTATGTTGCACAACATCTTCATCATCGCTGTCAGAACTTCTCATCGATGATGTGCTTAAAGAAGTTGATGACTCAGAAAAATTAAGTTTTGTCTGCACATTTAAGACGGCTTCAGAACTAACTTCATAATTTCCCGTCTTTGGTGGCTTTAAAAGGTTCCATACAACATTGCTTTTAAAGGCAGCTTTACGGACGGTGGGATTTTTTACATATCCTCCACGCTGTCTATATATAGAAAATTGGTTTTCAAGAATATCCTGATTTAGTTTTGAGGTTAGGAGATAATGATAGCCTTTTTTTTTTGTTGGTGATACAACCCTATCACTGAATTGACGGTAAGTAGTATGCCATCAAAACATGGTGGTCTTTTAAATGTACCCCTCTTTGAAACTTTTTTGATGTTTTCCATCACTTCGATCGCTCTTCTTAGAGCATCAAATCCGAAAAAGTTCTGCTCCGATAGAGCAGCACAACTTTTCTTTTTAGTTCTAATTTGTTTGCTATTTAAAGCATCAAACATATTATTCATGATGTTTAAAAAGTCCGCGGTGCATCTTGCACTTTCAGTCATTAATTCGCCTGTTTCAGCGGCAGTAAGTATTGCCGCACTCACGCTATGGCTTAAAACTTGGACAGCCAGTTTGACATTCATTTTCTGAAATGTGTTGGGCATTATATGCGTCTCCGTGAGTTTTGGCAATACCCTACCCGTGGTACTATTTTTATCCAATTCGTATACTCCCAGAATATCCGAAAAGGAAATACAGCTCTTATTCAAAATAAAATTTGCATCAAGCAAATTATTTCGTACACTTTTTACGAGATGTGGTGCATCGTATAGTGCAAAATAACTCCTATTGCCTACTTTGAAAGAAGGTTTATTTGGTGCTACGTTTAATAAATTAAATAATTTTTNTTGCTAATTAAAAATTACTTATGTTGTAAAATAGTAACTTTATTAGTTCTACCACGGCTTTTAAAGTTTTGCGAAACTTTTTTACATTCTTTGTATATTAATGTTCTAATTAATAAATGAAGCATAAAAATTCGATGGTCTTCACAAACAGAAAACCAGTCGGGGTACTTTTTAATAATTTTATATCTAAGTTTTCTCTCCAAAAATTTAAATAAACATCGTTTACTCATTGACATTTTTATGTTTCGCAAACGCGTTCATACTTAATTTGATTACAGTTCTTTGTAAATCGGATGGAATTGTAAGTGCCGTGGGATTGTTAATGTTATAGTTTTTATAAAGAATTAAAATGTCATTATTGTATGTTAGTTCACCTTCTTTCGTCAATAATTCACGGCACATTTCACATGAAAATTTATCAACACATTTTTTGATAATGTATCCTGCAAAATATATTGTAGCACAATCTTCTAAACAGGTCTGTTGCACAACATCTTCATCATCGCTTTCAGTACTTCTCATCGATGATGTGCTTAAAGAAGTTGATGACTCAGAAAAATTAAGTTTTGTCTGCACATTTAAGACGGCTTCAGAAGTAATTTCATAATTTCCCGTCTTTGGTGGCTTTAAAAGGTTCCATACAACGATGCTTTTAAAGGCAGCTTGAAAGTTACGGACAGTGGGACTTTTTCGCATATCCTCCACGCTGTCTATATATAGAAAATTGATTTTCAAGAATATCCTGATTTAGTTTTGAGGTAAGGAGATAATGATAGCTTTTTTTTTGTTGTTAATGGTAAGTAGTATACATGGTGGTCTTTTAAAGGTGTCCCTCTTTAAAACTTTTTTGATATTTTCCATCACTTCGGTCGCTCTGCTTAGGGCATCAAATCCGAAAAAGTTCTGCTCCGATAGAGCAGCACAACTTTTCTTTTTAGTTCTAATTTGTTTGCTATTTAAAGCATCAAATATATTATTCATGATGTTTAAAAAATCCGCGGTGCATCTTGCACTTTCAGACATTAATTCGCCTGGATAGTGCAAAATAACTCCTATTGCCTACTTTGATAGAAGGTTTATTTGGTGCTACGTTTAATAAATTAAATAATTTTTGGTTTGTAGAGGACTGATCACAAACGATTGCAACAATATGCAGTCCAATATCGCTTATCGATGCTAAAGTCGATTTTATAATTTTTACTAAATTATTGGCCTTTACACCGTTGCATGATAAATAAAAAGAAAGAGGAATTATCCATTGCGA
>NW_019281144.1:7050-45332 GCF_000648695.1 Onthophagus taurus
GGTTCATATATCAAAGTACCAATCTTTGTCAGAAATATTTTTGACGTTTAAATGTCAGTGTTTTTCTTACTATTATTATTGTTTTTCAAATTAATTTTTGAATAAAGTTCTATCGCATTTACGCTCAAAATTTTAAATAAAATAATAATAATAGTAAGAAAACTACGGACATTTAAACGTCAAAAATATTTCTGAAGATTGCAAAGCCTACTAAGGTTTTTTCATTAAAAATTCATTCCAACTTTCGATTAACAACCCTACAGCTTAACAGTTAGTGTTTGCTTAATTATTTTTTTTCTCAGAAATTATTAAATTTTCGAAGAACTTCAGAGAGATAAAAATGTTTTAGCTCTATGTTACTTTTTCTGTTTAATAAAATTTCCCTATTTTGATTTAAGGTTATTTTTATGTTATCAATAAGTTTATCTAAATTATCGTCTTTATTTCCTATATCATAAACTGCGGGTAGTAGTAGTTTGTATTGTTCTTCGATTGCATCTAATTTTCTAAGTTTATTTATTACTAATTCAAGATTACTACGCCTACTGACATTATCTTTAATCAAGTTTTCTTTAAAATTTATTAGAGTTTCAAATATTTCATTTAGATTTTCTAATGTTTTAGACATTACTCTTATATTAAATTTTAAAGATTTGATTCGATCTGATTAAGTTCGTTACAACTTTGCGCGATTTTGCGACGGATTGTGGGCACTAACGGTACGTTCACACAGAGGCCCGGTATTACAGGACCGTTTTTTCTCCGATCCGTCACTACTGGATGTGACGTTCACATACAATACAACGGTTCCGTACTTACAGGATCAGACTATTATTTATATTCACACGCTATTGGCAGGTCGATCATTATTCGACCGAAAGACGCGTAGAATGGATGTTTTTGTGTTATTTTGGCTCTATCGTCATTCACGACACAAAAAAAAGACCAGGCGATATTGGCTGCACCCAATTGTAAAGCAACGACATCGTGTAGGAGCATTTACATTGCTTATGACTGAGTTGCGGCGGGACGAAACAAAATTTTTTAATTATTTTCGGATGTCGATGTCTACTTTTGATGATCTTAAAAGACTGGAAAAGGATTTAAGGAAAAAAGATACAAATTGGAGGAAAAGTATCAGACCTGAAGAAAAACTGGCTATATGTTTAACCCTAGAATACTTACATAAATGAAGTAACTGTTAACACTTACGTGGGGTGATAAATAACCCCATGGCTATATAACCAAGTAAAGTATACAAAAATGAATAATAAATTAAAATAGAACTGAACAAATCGTTTATTTGGTGCATTCTATACAAATGTCATATCTGTGATCAGCACAAACAGGTTTAGAACATTTAATACATGACGTTTTAGTTTTCCGGTCGGAGGATCTTGGACAGAGTCCGCACCTGGTTTGTTTCTGTAATTTTACAGGAGGTTCCATTTCGTGCTCCTCTGGCGGATATATTATTTTTCTAATGCCTGTACTTACTTTTCGAGGTATATGTTTAGTTAATCTTCTCTCTATATGTGGTTTAGCCAATTGTAAACCTAGTTGAAAAAGGAACTGTGTGTAAGACGATCACTTTGGTGTTTTTGTTGCCATGGAATAAATCACTTGAGCATTTATGCCTGCTTGATCTAAAATACCGTAGAAAAATCTCAAATGCCACCGACGAGTTTTACGACAGACAGAGTAAGTATGTACCATCTGATCGAACGTATCAACGCCTCCTTTTGTAGAATTGTAAAAGTTGATTATCTCTGGTTTGCGGTTAGATTCATTTATTTCCGCATTATAGTGCATCGTAGAAAGCAATATAACTCATTTTGCTTTTTTTGGAGTAAATGATACAAGAGTTGTTTGCTTGTCAAATGCAAATTGTGATGACATAACTTTTTTTGTTTTGTTTGGTAGAAAACTGTTTGGTATCTCCCTCTTGTTCTTCCGTAGTGTTTCTACTATTGTCAACTTATATTCATATAACATTTTTGCTGCCAGAGGGATCGACGTAAACCAGTTATCCATGGTTATATTTCGGAAGGTGCCATGAATAGAGCTAGTCAATATCCTGACGTAACGATCTGGCAGAGGTTCTTTATCTGCTTTTGATTTGTTCTCCTTTCCTATGTATGGTACTGCATTTACCATATAGTAAGTACGAGAATCGCATATGGTGACAATTTTTATGCCGTACTTGTCTGGTTTGGAGGCGATATAGACTCGAAACGGGCAGTTGCCATGGAAACCCAACAACTGCTCGTCAATCGTGCAGTACTCATGTGGTGTATACGAATTGGTGCAATTTAATATAAAGGTTGTCCATAGGTCCCGAATTGGCGAAAATTTGTCTTGTGCGTTTCTCACAAGTCTATTATCGAATCAAAGGCAGGCTACTAAAAACTCAAAACGAGTTTTAGACATTATAGTTTTGTAAATTTCAGGTCCATACTGTGACCAAATTCCGCTGGTAGATAAGTGGCCATCTTTTCTACACCCAAGTATGTACAGAAGTCCAAAAAGTGCACTAATTTCTTCAGCATCAGTTACTCCAACATATCGACAATCACCACTGAATTTTTTGTTCCTTTTGTTAATTTCTATGTTTGTGTATAAAACTACACTGCTTATCATGTTATTTGTAAATAAATAATATTTTCCACGCTTCTAACTCTGTTTTGACTGTTTTGCTGGGCCCTTTTACGCCCGGGATACGTAGAACAATGTTTCTTTTAGGAGTTCGAGTTCTATCTACTCCTTGACTCGACCACACATGACCGTTTTTACCTTTTATTACTGTAAAGGGATCAGAAGTGGAAGGTAGTGCATCAATATCTGCATCGGCGGATATTTCATCTTCTATATCTGACTGAGTTGAAACATTGTCCTCGCTATCACTTTCATTATTAACCGAAGTTTCTTGTTCAATCTCGTCTAGCCACTTTAAAACCGTAGATTCAAAGTTTGAATCTGTTGCTCTTACAGCCATTATAAATACTTAAAATACAAAGCCAATACAAAAATACAAACGAAGTTTTCACTACAAAAACTTGTACATAACCTAAATGAACAATACAAATTTAATATACTTACAGCTTCAAAAAAAAAGTTTAATTTTGAAATAGCTGTAGATTTATTTATACTTTAACACTTACTTGGGGTTATACGTAAAGTTTTAAACGAATTTTTCTCCACAAACACTTGTACATAACCTAAATTGAACATACACAGCCGCTCATAATGATTAAATTTTTAATTATTAAATTGGCGCGATATTTAAATATCGCTGGGGTTACCTATAACCCCTGTAAGTACTCTAGGGTTAAGGTAACAAAACATTTATTCTAATTATTCAAAAATATAAAAACGTTTATAAATGGAGATTTAAAGATTAGAGAAATCTGTCAACTCTGAATCCTGTCTTTGCACAGATATCAACGTTGGCGATTGTACGGAAGCTGACCAAGTGTACACCGGTCGGTTAGTTCTCTTCTTAATATCTTGTAAAATGCTTAATACACTCGATTGAAACTCTAACGTTTCATCGTCATTAAGTAATACTAAAGACGGGAGAAGACTTTTGAAGAAGGAGAGGTTTCGATCCTCCTGCACAATTTCTTTTGGTCTTAACTGCTGATCAATGTAGGAAATCATTTTTTGATCTACCTCAGATAATTTCCTTTTTGGCACATTTCTTTTTCCTGGTGGTTTTGCTAAATTATGCGTTTTTTTCTGGGTTTCTGACTGATGACTTTCTTCTGTTGTGTCGTCTCCTTCACTTGTTTCATTAATTAGTTCCATTTTTATGTCGCCTTCTTCATTTGTCTCATAAGTGGTGACGCTTTCGTGCGTTTCACCTGCATCAACAACTTTCTTTCAAAAACAACATTTGATTGTGATATTTATAAGGCTTAACAGTTATAACACCAGCACCAGATTTTGTTGTTTTTTTCTTATCGTTTAATGTTCTTATCCAAGCATCTCTAGTTTGTAACCACTTTTTAATTACAAGTCGTTAATTGCAGTTTCCTGCAATTAAAAACAATACAGGGTGATTCACATAAGAACCGACACATAGCATGGACATGCAGAGGACAATAAATTAAGATGATTTAACGCAACTTATCTCTATACTAAGTTGTATCCCTGAGGAGTTATAGGCCTTCAAAGTTGCGTCTTAAATCGCTCTGTGTCGGTTCTTATGTGAATCACCCTGTATATTTTATTCTTTAGGTATACGGCTTCTGGCTGCTCATTCAAAGATCTACATTACACCTATCGTGTCATTGTATCAACTATCAGCAATATTATAAAAGAAGTTGTTCGGTGCATTTGGAACAATTTGTGTGGCGAATTTATGCAACTTCCTACAACGGATGAATCGGAAGAGATAGCACATGGATTTATTACAAAAGCAAATTTTCCCCACTGTCTCGGTGTAGTGGACGGCGAACATATAAGAGTTAAAAAGCCAGCAAAAAGTGGTTCAATGTTCATAAACTACAAAGACTTTTTTTCGATTGTATTATTAGCGGTCGTGGATTCTGATTATCGTTTTCTATATGTTAGTGTAGGATCATATGGAAAAGAGTGTGATTCATCAATATTCAAGAAACCGACATTATGGAAAATGATGCTAAACGGCAGTTTGCAAATACCAGAACCGTTTCCATTAACAATCGACTCAGGGACAAGAGTTCCGTATGTAATCATAGGTGACGAAGATTTCGGTTTACACGAACATTTATTAAGGCCGTTTGTTGGGACACATTTGGACAAAAATAAACGAATATTTAATTATCGTTTAACTAGAGCCAGAAGATATGTAGAATGTGCATTTGGTATTTTAGCTAATAAATGGAGAATTTTCCATTGGCCTCTGGATGTACATAAAAACACAGCTGTATGGATAGTAAAAGCATCTACCGTTCTACATAACTTTATAAGAGAAAAGGTTTGGTTAGTGACAACAACACACCTGAAGAATTTGATTTCGATAATTTAGATAACGATCAAAGTATACGAGGTGGCCGTACCGCTAACTCAGTACGAATAGAGTTTGTGAACTATTTTGTGTCCGAAATAGGATCAGTCCCTTGGCAGGATGAAGCTATATAAAATATTAATAATAAATATTCACTTATCGAACTCTTGACGTTCTTTTTGTTCTAATATCTGAAAATCCTCCATTAAAACAACACATATTCCACGCCAAGCGGTGAATGCTTGGTGTGTGTGGTGGCTTTTGCTATTTTGTCTTTATAGACGTCCAGTGTCTTGTCCCAAAGAACAGGCCTATCTTCTACAGAATGTATTAATATTTCTTTATCTATATATTTTCCATAATTTTTTGTATCCATGGTCTTCTTTCAATAAACTAAACGCATATACTACAGTCACGCGCCAGTCCAACCCAAATCGTGAAAACTAGAGGAGATCGCAGAAAAAACTTTCAATAATCAAGAATAATTGGGCACTCGCGCTAGCTACCTGTTAAATCAACTGTCCCTCCTTCGAAAATTTCTTCCCTTATATACGATTTTCTCGAAACAAATGAAAATCGGTTCATTCTGATTGGTTGGATTTTTCGGTGGGTCATCTATTTTATAATATTCCTATTGTTTTGAGGTTATAAACTTAATTTTATTAAATTCTACCTTAATCTTTTGAATTTCTCCAAAATAAGGATTATTATTCTTCTCTTTCAGATTTGACCAAAAGATTTGACGAATATTTCACTCACCCTACGTTATAAATTTTTGATGTTAAAATTTTGTAACTACGAAAGGAATTTTCATCAACAATATGTGTTATTAAGTTGAAAAATAACGTTAAACTAACTAATAAGTATCCTAATACTTAAATATTTAAGTGGTTTGAAGTCTTTTAATAACAAATTTAAAAAATTAAATTAATATTATGTCAAATTTAAAAAGTGAGGCTAGAACCTCAATTCTAAACTTATTTAACTCTCATGCTGTCTATTTAAATGCGATAACGGATTATAAACAGTTCAAATAGACCACATTCTGACCAATTTTCTAACTTTTGAGACGACCGAATAAATGTTATAATTCTTAGATAGATTGTTTTCAGAAACATTTTGTAGAATTCCAAAAGTCTTCATCTGATTCTGATTGCTTGACATTTACATCTTCCTCAGTATGCTGGTCTAGCTGCTTGTTTTTGTGCGTTTTTGTGTGTTTTTGTTTTATGTGTTTGAATTAGTAACATAAGTACATAATGTACAATTTTGATTAAAACATTATTTTATATAATATTATTGTTGGTTAAGTCCATCATAAAAAGTCATAAATCATTAAAAAAGTTTTTTTAACGTGTTGACTGTGTTGTTTAACGTGTTACGATTTTAATATTTAATGTTAATTTTACTTCTAATGTTTGAAGTAATCTTGTTTAATTGAAAATTTTGACAAGCTCTCCGAACACGGCTAGGTAACCGAAACTAGTAAGAGCAAATAAGTAAAAATCACCGGAGTATACGAAAACAGATTTTCAATTTACTATTATTTTATATGCACATCCTCATCATCGTTATTATCATCAGACTCCTGATCACCATTACCTTTATCATCATCACCAAAGTAAGTATGTTGCCTTAGCATGCTTAAATTTACTTACACTATCAACAGATGGACTTTCTCTTATTTCTTTAGAAAGCAATTTGCTAGCTTCTGCCGCCCTGCACTGTGTCTCCGCTTTTGCTAAAGTTAGCTCCGGTACTCGTAGTAATCTCTCCGTTAATGTCTTGTCTCTGATTCCAATGATTATCCTGTCTCTTATGAGTGATTCTTCTTGATCTCCGAAGTTACAGCTGTTTGCCATTGTTTTTAATTGCATCACGAAATGGTCAAAATCCTCTCCCTCCATTTGAGATCTTGTTAAGAATTTATTACGATCATATGTTTCATTCTTGTGTGGTTCACAGTAACTCGTGAAAGCTTCCATTATTTTCTTATAACTCTTCTTGTCTTCTTCCCTGAGTTTCATATTATTAAATATTTNTGCAACAACACACCTGAAGAATTTGATTTCGATAATTTAGATAACGATCAAAGTATACGAGGTGGCCGTACCGCTAACTCAGTACGAATGAAATTTGTGAACTATTTTGTGTCCGAAATTGGATCAGTCAAGCTATATAAAATATTAATAATAAATATTCACTTACCGAACTCTTGTCGTTCTTTTTGTTCTAATGGCGGCTGTATACTCTCGCGATGTCTCGTCGAGAGCTCTCGCGCGAGAGGTCGAGGGACGAGCGCGACCCTGTACACTCTCGTTTATTCAGTACGCTTTGCGAACACCGAGAAGATGGACGCGTTACAAGTTACGGTTGCTGTAACCCTATGCGCTATCAGTTATTATAATTACGTGCACATACCTATATCATACGAAAAAAATTAACAGGAAATGGCGTAAACGGAGATGGTGGATGCTCACTATGCATCGAAATAGGACACTGTAAGTATATACATTAAAAGCTTGAAGGCTTGAAGTAATTTTCTCTGTTACGGCTACTTTATCTCTATTTTATTCTTGCAGGGCCACGATGGAAAGTCAGTTAGCTGAATTATTAGCAGAGCCTTCTGATGAATTTAGAAAATTTACGAGGATGTCGTCAACAGACTTCGAGTATTTATTGAACAAAGTGAAACCCATTATATCCAAACAAGATACTCAACTAAGGGACGCTATTCCAGCAAAAATACGTCTTGCCATTACATTAAGATTCTTGGCTTCTGGAGACAGCTTCGAGAGTCTTCATTATCTTTTTAAGATATCTAGTTCTCTGATATCGAGAATAGTACCTGAAGTATGTGCAGCATTGAATGAAGTGTTGAAAGACGAAATTAAGGTGGGTAAATAAAATATTTATAAATGTATTTCACCATTTATTAAACATATATACATTTATTCTTATTTAGTTCAATGCATCGCATCAAAAAAAGCTTGGTGAACAATATTATTGTCATCAGAGTGTGAAGCAGGTTCTGCAGGTGCAATTACTTTATTAGATAAAATAGTAATACATTTTGATGGTACTTTCTGAGATGATTCTGGTAAGTGAATGACAGGTTTATCGTCCATATCGTTTAAAATTGGCGAAGGTGCAGAATAAAATGAAGAAGCTTGGAGTGTAATAATTCTTTGGGATGTCATCGGTTCGGAGTATGTTGAACACACTGAATATGATGTAGGTGAAGGGCTGGGAGATAGAACAAATTGATTATTGGCTGCAGGGAAAGGCACACTTTGAATTGTTTTGATGTATAATCCATCTATTTCCCACATTAATTGCATCCGTTTCAAATCAGGTAGTTTTCTTAACTTGTTAGCTAAGATTTTTCCAAATCGGTCGCAATCATCTTCTGGCACTTCTTGTTTTTGTAGAACTTGTTGTCATTGCATCTTTCATATGTTTTCCTGCTTCTTGCAATTCCACAAACACATTGTTATTCAAAGCCCAGCGTATAGTGGTTCAGAGTATTATAACTACAAGAAAAGTTTTAGTATCGTGCTCCTGGCATTAGTAGATCATGACTACAAATTCTTATTTGCCGATATTGGATGTCAGGGACGAATAAGCGATGGCGGTGTGTTTCGTAATAGTTTATTGTGCCACAAAATTTGTTCTGATGATCTTAACCTACCACCACCGACCCCATTGCCAGGCTCGACGAAAGACGTTCCCTATGTGTTTTTGGGAGATGGAGCTTTTGGTCTTAGTACTCACATTATGAAACCGTACCCTGGTAATCACAATACAGAATCACCAAAACGTGTGTTTAATAATAGACTGTCATCTTCTCGGGTAGTCGTAGAGAATACGTTTGGAATATTGGCATCAAAATTTAGAATTTTTCGAAAGCCTATCCTACTAAATCCAGAAAAGACTACTGTTTTAACAGTGACATGTATACTATTGCATAATTTCCTTCGGAAAAGTGTAACTTCAAAAAATATCTACATGCCACCGGGAGCTACAGATATTTACGATCAGAATGCCGATTTACACCCTGCACCAGATTTCAAAGAAGCATTGATGTTCTGTATGTGCCCTCTGAACGTTGCCATAAGCGAAACCTTCTTTTTCTTTAACTCATCAATAGGAAAGTTAGTTTATTCAGAAATTCGAGCCCACGCATCGTGCAACTTTTTTTTATCTTTGTAAAACTGATGTGTTGGTTCTCACAATATAGGCTCAGTTTGGTAAATTTCCAAAAAGTTCAGTTCAGCTTCGTTATTCCACATATTGCATATCTAGCATATCTGCGCTCAACTGAATGATGCGAGAGTGTACAGTGATGCACTCGCGAGGGTAAGCGAGGCCCTTTGACTCGCGCTCAAAAAACCGACTCGGAATGGAGAGCCCACGAGTGACTGCGAGGTTATCGTTAAAATACTACGAAACTAGAGCAGAATAACTAATTTGCAAAAACAATAATGTACAGGCGATAATCGGTAATATCGAACTGAGAAGTGCAGAGCTTTACACGCAGCGAGGCACGTACACCTCAAATCCCCTCCCATGGTTGTTTCGAGGCATCCGTGACTCGCACAGCCAAAACTACACTGTCGTGCCGAAGCGAGGCATTGGTGACTCGATGAATGCTCTTGCATGGCGAAGCGAGTCACCAGTGCCTCGAATTTTTTTCTTGTACAAATTTGTTACTGTTGGCTAAAAACCGATAAGAAACGCAAAAACTGCCGAAAAAAAAATGTTTTTAAACAAATCAAGGAAAATATTTTTCCGGCCCATGGGATGGCAATATACATTTATATACCCTGCATGTGCAAAGTCCAAGCCATAAGAGCTGTCGTACTTAACGTGTTAAATTTACTTACACTATCAACAGATGGACTTTCTCTTATTTCTTTAGAAAGCAATTTGCTGGCTTCTGTACTGTGTCTCCGCTTTTGCTAAAGTTAGCTGCGATACTCGTAGTAATCTCTCCGTTAATGTCTTGTCTCTGATTCCAATGATTATCCTGTCTCTTATGAGTGATTATTCTTGATCCCCGAAGTTACAGCTGTTTGCCATTGTTTTTAATTGCATCACGAAATGATCAAAATCCTCTCCCTCCATTTGAGATCTTGTTAAGAATTTATTACGATCATATGTTTCATTCTTGTGTGGTTCACAGTAACTGGTGAAAGCTTCCATTATTTTCTTATAACTCTTCTTGTCTTCTTCCCTGAGTTTCATATTATTAAATATTTTTACGGCTTCCTTCCCGGCTACATTTAAAAATATGGCGATTTTTCTGTCATCGTCTTCTTTATTTAAATTAGCTGCTAGTATATAGTATATTTCTAGAGCTTGTTTAAAGTTTTGAAAATTATCTCGCATGTTTTGGTCAAACACCATTGGACCCGGTGGAACGAAACTTGTGGCCATCTTATAACTTTCTTTTTTTTTTTTTAGGTTATGTACACGCGTCACCAATTTATCTCCTTAATGAACCAATTCCGAATCTTATTCACAATCTACCTGACACCATGTTGTATTTATAATGATGAACAAGATTATATCTTATATTATACTTTATTTAATAGATAATTATTATTACACTGGAAACTGCGTGACGTTGCGTTTACACTATTCTAAACGTAATGCGTAATGGCGGACGAGCGCAGTTACGGAGGACTATAATAAGGAGGTAAATCGCAACGCTTTAAAAATGGACTCGTCCTTGAGTTAGAAATCAAGTTTACTAAAACAACACCAGAGGGCGCATATGTTACAAACCACGCTCGGTTAACACAGGTGCTAATGGAAAACAAATAACTTTTGATCAAAAAATCTTTATAAAATATTTTTTTGTCATAAAGTACCTATTACAATGGTACAGCTGCACATGGTAAAGGCAACATTTTACGTAAATGTTCATATACAGCTTTGCTTTTAATTCTAATTAAAATACACTCATATATCCAAATGAGTGTATAGCGTCTATTTTTTGGATTTGCAACTTTGGCGGATGCAATACAAGTTTTGACAGCTTCTTGTTGATACAATGGCAAATCACTAATGACGTTTTGCACAATTTCGTTACTTACCATAGAGCATTTTTTCTTCAGCATTTCTATTTCCGTATGTCATCACCTAGTTAAAAGAAATAATAACATAAAAGGTAGATAATTGAAACCGTATTTTTACCTTCGTTTTATTACAAAATGTTCTTTTATTAAAACTTTTTTCTTTATTGTGTGTGAAAAATCCCATTCTAAGAATATTATTTCATTGAACCCCTCCACATATGTTGCACTCCAAAGTGTTGTAGGCAAAATAACTTTTTCTAAATTACTTCGTACATATTGAAAAAAATTCTGCTCAACATACAAAGCACTAATAACATTAGTGTTCTCAGGTTCAGTGCAGCTGCTGCATTCATCAACTTCCATTTGCTGTTCAATTGGTAAAGATTCGGTTTTTTTCATTGAAAGTGATTCATCGGTGAGTACTGATGCCCCAATTCTTGTTTGAGGACCCTTTCTCTGGTTCTTAATTGCTGTTAAATATGATGGCAGATTTGGGCAGATACAAGGAATAGCATTGTCTTTTAACTTTGGTTTACCACGTTCTATTTTGTTTATGGTACCATCAGGCAATGTAGTTTCATAGTACCTGATTATGTCATCGTCTAAAAAGTGAAGTTCGCAGACGACATCTGAAGACATCAACGTTTTATCCTCCCTCGGATTTGCACGCCGCCAATTTTTTAATAAATCTTCGTTCTAAAATGAGGTCCAATAAGTACTTTTTTTAAGTAACTACAATTTTAAAACTAGTAAACAAGTTCAAGACTATACATGACCATTTCTCTACTAATATCGGTCAGTGTAAGTGTAAACAACATTAAATTTCGCTATTTCAAGCAAAAAATCGTAAAACGTATTTTTTTGGGGTTAGGTTCAGACAATTCGACTAAAAATCACATTTTAAATAAATATGAATCGACCTCAATCAATATTTCAGCAATTATTCAATGAATTATTCTACAATCAACATTATCAACAGTAAAAATTACCAAATTAATGAATAAATATGCTTGGACTACATACCTTAGGTGCTTTGAACAAACTTTTATTTTTGATGTTATTCAGCATCTTGAGCGTACTTTACGAAGATTAATACAAGCAAAATTCTACTAATCAAACAACACGACATTTGCACAATAATGAATTATGACTGGTCGAATATTACTGTGTACTATTCTATTTTATTTGTTATTTCTCAAAAAATAAAATATAATCCACTTACAGATAAGCCTACTTGTTGAGCTATTTCCATAGAAGATAATCCACTCTGGTAAAGTCCAATTATTAACCCTCTTTCCGATATGGATGAATCAGGGTTCCTAACTAAACGAGGCATTTTCACGTTGCTTTTCGACAACACTTGCACTCACAAGGAAAGATCAAATTGAAATAAACAAACTTCTGTCTTATAACTTAAACATAAAAATCGGGTAAACGAAACAAAAAGGTTGAAAAATGGGTTATGACAATTTTATAGGGCAAAAATAGAATTGGTAGGTTCAAAATAATTGGAATGAAATTAACTTTTTCTCTAAGGTTTATACGGCTTGAGTAATTTGTTATAAAAAAATATTCTGACAAATACTGTTTAGGAATTGTAAGGCTACATTAAAACATTGTTACATTTTAATCTACACATTTTCTTTTATTTTAAAGCAGAGTTAGATAATATTTGAAATCTTCATGCTTACCATTGCGTTGGATGAAATTAAAAACAATTTTGCACTTTTGCAATGGAAAATCCTTTATTATTTAGCTTTTACCGGTTTCGCCCTAAGGGCATCTTCAGAAAGCCACTTATTGTATAAAACAACACAAAAATACAACAATGCCTTATCTCAACATAATATATCAAATTAAAATGAGCAGAATCAAACTTACGTCAGTTTTTGAATACATTAAAACGCTCACGTTCATATTACAAATTAAAAACCTTAGAAAGTTATATATATTGGCGTGATGAGTTTAGATTATTACGACAGAATTAAGCGTGGGTTCACAAATCAACAGAAAAACCTTTTTGAGGTTATGATAGTTAGTTTTACCACCAAATGTCATAAATGTAGTTATGCAAATGTTATTACATCTATAAAGAAGGAAATTAATGTTTGTCAATTTTAAAATTCTTAATTTTGTATAGTTTGTAGACATATAATTTGTAAAATATCGGTATAAATTATAAATATTGCAGGTAAAGGCGGGGATATGTAGGAAATAAAAGGGGGAACAAAGGTTAGGAGTGTAGCTGAGGGGAATTCCAGAAGTTGCGGTAAATAAACGCTACGTATTTAATTACCCTCGTGCATCTGGAATTTGAAGAGGATGCTGTTGGAATTAGTAGGAGGGGTAGGGAGTGTAGCTGAGAGGATTTTCCAGATGTTGCGGTATGTTGAATGCTACATATTTAACCACCCTCCTGCATCTGGAAAAAAATTGTTATTATTTTCTTTTTTGTTTATCAGAGTTAGATAAGTTTAGAAACATTACATTCGTCAAACAAAATTAGTCTTTTCATAACCGGTTACGTAAATAACCGTAAATTATATCATACTAAATGTAATTGAATTTTCATATATTATACAACAAGACGATCGAAAATACTCGATAATACGAGACGTATTGCCTGAAACACCACGAGACCGAATGTCGAGTGGTGTTTTTTAAGGCAATACGTCGAGATTCGAGTATTTTCGATTGTCGTGTTGTATATGGCTAGACTATTTCATGAAAAAAAAATATACATTTTTAGAATTTTTATATTTTTTTAATAAATTACATTGTTTGTTATGGAAACATTCATGGATGTCTCGAAATTAATTAAATGTTAAACAAGCGATAATACAAAGGTCGTTACAATTATCGTTCTCCATGGTTACGGCCAAATAACCGCTAAAATACTCGCAATTGACGGAAAACCGCGAATTCTTATTGGCTGTTAAGGTTATGAATGAAATAGTCTGTGTTATTCTCGATACAACAAATTGTCAATTTGATTATATATTTAGACGTTCTTTAAATGAATTTATCGACGATTTCCATCATTTTTAGCAACATTTCAGAAAATGTTACGACGTAATGTCTGAACCTATATTTTGACTGAAAATTGATATATAGCGAATTCATAAGAAATTAAATTACATTTATTTTCATATAGAATACTTTACAATCGACCAAGATGCGGTCGATTCCGGATTTCGTGTGCAATTTTACATAAGAAATTATTAGGAATTGTTGTGGGTATTTTTAAACTAATGTAAATAACAGCTTGCTAAAAAATTATTTTCGTTTTTATTACACGTTATATGACAATTTTACAGAAAAAATAATATATTGTTACAGATGTTTATTCATGATACAGACAGTTTATTTTACCACCCTTTAAGCATATTAATCAAAGAATGAACGATAGGCCGGTCCTTTCTGTAGGCAGAAGCCGTCGTCCTTTCATTTACTAGACTAAAGTGAGTTAACATGATGTTCCGTTTCACTCTGCAACGAGAGGTAACGTAGGCGGCAACTAACAGCAGCTAATTTCTTCAGCTAGAGACGCATCTTGTTTTTTCTGACTGTATGTCGCGTTACCATGGCTCGTTGGCAATGAAAACAATGCCTACTTCTTGCAATCTGCCCTCATCGAGGGCCACACGTAACGTTGAGCTACGAATTTGACCGTGGCGTTAATTCCAGGGTGTAATATTTGGTGTATGGAATTGAATGCCGTCCGTGTGAATTCGCGTGTGACGAAAGGTCGAACGTTGGGCGTAGAGGTGTCGCAGTAAAGAATTTTGGCTGGTTCCTGGGATTGTTATCTTCTTTAGGTTGAAAGCCGAATCTGAACCCAGGAATCCAAGTACTTGATTGTCACCTTCTTGAGCACGGGCTAATGATTCGAAATCCAACGCGGATGACAATTCTTCTATTCATGATTGTGCGTCGGCCAACACATTGTCTTTTCCCGCCACGTGACTTATGTTCCTTGTAAATTGCCCGATAAAGTCTAAATAACGGAACTATTGCGGCGAGCACTTGTCGGGTTTTTGTTGAAAAGCGAACGTAATCGGTTTGTGGTCCGTGAATATGACGAACGTTCGTCCTTCTACCATATGTCGAAAGTACCGAATAGCTTTGTATATGGCTAACAATTCGCTATCGCAGACACCCTACTTCTTTTCAGCGTTGCCAACTATCTAGAGGCGGTTGCCAAACTCCATCGACTAGTTGTTCCAGAGCTGCTCCGACGGCGAAATCGGAGGCGTCGCACGAAATGGCAAACGGAATGTGCGGTGCTAGACATGCCAGCAGGGTAGCTTGTGCCAACGCTTCCTTACAGTCTTCGAAAGCTTGAACGGCCGCTTCTGTCCAGACGATCGGTATGTTCGCCATTAGATTTCCCTTTAACAGGTCGTTTAGGGGCACCTGTAGTTCAGGTGCTCTCGGCCTGTCTCGAGTAGTTGAAAGCTCCGATAAACTTTCGTAGTTCCTTTGCAGTCCTAGGTCGTGGATATTCCTTGAGAGCCTGGATCCTCTCGGGTAAAGGTTCCCTCCGCAGGTGACGCTGAATCCCAGGAAATTTACTTGTGGTTTCCCGAAAACGCACTTGGCGGGGTTTATCAGGATTCCGTATTCCTTTAAACGTTGTAAAATCTGCTTCAGGTGCTCTTCTTCTGAGTCCAAGGCTATGAGGATATGGTGATGTATACGTAGGCGAAATCCAGACCTCGTAGAACTTCGTCCATTAGTCTTTGACAGGTTTGTGCCGTGTTGCGAAGACCAAAGGACATGAATGTGAACTCGTACAAGCCGAAGGGTGTGGTTGTCGGATATTTGCCCGGCACCGTTCTCGCGTTTAATGCGCAGTAATCTCCGCATAGCCTCCAAAGGTCGCCTTTCTTGGGGACCATGTGCAGGGGCGATGACCAACTACTTTTGGATGGACGGATTATCTTCATCTGCAGCATCGGCTCGGGTGCACAGGGTTCTCTGCCAGCAGCACGCTTTGCGGTCGGTCCGCGTGTTTGTTACCCGTAGAGCCGGAATGCCCCTTTGAGGTTTATTAATGTCAATTTAGTTGTTGAATCAACTAAACATTGATTTCTAATATCTACTAAAATACCGAATGTATTAAGAAAATCTGCACCAATAATAGGTCTTGATATATCAGCAACAGTAAAAATAAAAGAGAAATTCCTTCGAAGATTCAAATTTATTGTTAACATTTTTTTACCATAAGTAGCAATAATTGAACTATTTGCTGCTGTAAGGAAAGAGTCTTTATCTTTTTTATAATGCAAAACCGTATTACGATAAATTATATTGGAGACGGGGACTCCAAAACATATACCGGAGTTCTTAATTCCAAACCTTATGGTGAAAATGTTCAAATAAATAAAAAGGAATGCACAGGACACGTGCAAAAAAGGATGGGCACCCGTTTACGCAATTTAGTAAAGAAAACTGTTGATGAAAAAAATATCAAAGGAAAAACGATTAGAAAAGGAAGTCTTTCTGGCAAAGGCAAGCTTACAGGTAAATTGATCGACAAATTAACAGTTTATTACGGGCTAGCTATAAGAAGAAATTGTAATTCGGTTGAAAGCATGAAGGACGCTATGTGGGCAACTTACTTAAATTATAGCCAAATATGGACCAATTATGGACCAAAACCCACAGCACGAAAAATGTCCAAGTGGCCCTGAATCATGGTGCGTTTGGCAGCATGCTTTTGCTATGAATGCCATATCAACATTTAAACATGATTATGCTCCATTGCAAAGCGATGTTTTGTCGGCTATCAAGCCTATATATGAGGAGCTTACAAAGGATGTGCTTTTAGAACGGTGTGTTGGTGGCTTCACACAAAATAATAATGAAAGCCTGAACCATCTAATTTGGAAAATCACTCCAAAAATAATCCCTGCCGGTTCCAAAATAGTTGAAATTGCTGCATTTGTTGCCGCTTCTACTTTCAACGAAGGGATCTCGGCTTTATTAATTTTTTTGCACGCGATGGACATTAAACTTGGTCGAAATAGCCACGAATACGCGCGAATAGAAGATGAAAATCGCATACTCATAGCTGAGAAAAAAGCTGAAGCTAGGACTCGAGAAGCTAGAATTCGTCTTAGGCAGGAACAAAAGGATGCTTTGGACATTGCAGCTGCAGCAGGAACATTACTTTATGGAGCTGGAATCGACGATTCGATATAAGTTAAAAAAAAAATTTTTTTTTCGTTTTATTCCTATTTAAAACTTTAATCGCGTTTTTCTCAAAACTCTATTTTGGAAGTCGATGGACACGATTTCTCAAAAACCACTGCACCGATCTTATTTAAATTTTGCACACTTCTTTAAAATAGCATTGACTAGTGACTGAACTAAGGGTTTTTGTTTTTTTCGGTTAGAACTAATTTTACAAGACTATACGTAGTGTAAATTGTACCAAAAATTCCTCTTTTTTGCGAACAACTCTGCCAAAAATTAAGTTTTCACCTATACGTATCTACTTACAGAAAAAAAATTCTTTTTTAATTTCGGATAAACGGTTTTTGAATTATCGTGACCACCGCGCGGACACTTTCTTTTTAAGGGGTCTCCGGAAACCAGGTCCCACAGGCTGAACTTTACAAATTTCTTAATGATTTTTTTTTTAAATGTAGTTTAATGTTGCTATTTTATATACGTAAAAGTTTGAATATAATAATTTATTCATTATATCAAAAAAATAATAAAGAAAATATGCTTTTTTTTAACCTTCCAAACCCATGTAACCCCATAAGTCTAAAAAATAGGTTTTGAGAAAATCGATGTTAAACTTGTAAATGTTTAAAGATCTCGCAAATTAATATTTGGCCGAAATTTTTGGTGCTTTTTTTTTAGATAACCATAAAAATGGTGGTCTTTTTAATGGGTTGTCCTAAAAATATAAAATATTGTTGCTATAAAAAAAAAAAATGCTTTTATACCACTATTCATCAAATTTAATAAAAAATTTGTATTTTATGCTCCTTTTCACAAGAAGGTAATTATAACAATTATAAAAATTAACTAAGTGAAACCATTACAAAAGGCAGCAGGTGACAAATAATAAAATCATAGATTTTAAATGAACAAAAAAGATGTAACGTGTGCAGAACTTTCATTTTCTTCTTCCTTTTTCTTTCTTATTAGTTTTCGTCATCGCCACTTTCATCNATTATAAAAATTAACTAAGTGAAACCATTACAAAAGGCAGCAGGTGACAAATAATAAAATCATAGATTTTAAATGAACAAAAAAGATGTAACGTGTGCAGAACTTTCATTTTCTTCTTCCTTTTTCTTTCTTATTAGTTTTCGCCATCGCCACTTCCATCTTCGTTTGAATCAGCGTCAGGTAAAGAATTTCGTAAATCTTCTTTTGTTAATAGATTCTTATAAAAATCGTGAAAGGTTTCATTAACAAAAGAAAGAAGTTCAATAAGATTTGCTTTTTTTTCAGCGGTTATAGGATTTGAGGATTTGTATGACAATGGGACTTTAATACTTTTAGGCCACAAAGTACCTTTTCGTAAAAAATTAATTCTTTTAAACGGTGCGTGCACATCAAGGCTTGTCTTGTATTCTACTACACCAGGCTGTTGCGAGTACCTCAACCACTTAATATCTTTCCAGTATACTTTCTCACCGTCAGTGTTAATTTTTCTTTGTTGGAATAGACCTTTAAACAACGCCGAAAATTCAAAAAAGTCATCCCTTTTCATTTCAATCACTTGAAATTTTTTTTTGGAACCACAAAGTCGTACCAAGTTTGCCCAATCTCTTGGATGATCGATTGGAAGTGGATGTTTTTTCTTCTTCTTTTCGATAATTGAGTGAACTCCGTCACATTCCATATGTGTGTGTCCAGGAACTAGAAATTTGTGATCGATGCACTGTACATAAGGAAGATCCTTCATGGCAAGCATGAACATTAAACACAGAAAAGAATTTTTGTTTTGACCAGCACAAGTATCTGAATAAAATGTGATTTCTTTCACATGTTGCGAACTTTGTTTCAAATACTTGTGCAGACAAGAAGCTATTTGGTTGCCACCCCTGGCCGCAACAGCTTCATGCCACATGAAATTGAAAGCCTTTTTGTCATTGCATCGGTATAGTGTTAAATTATACGTCCATAATTGGCGTTTATAAAACGCCACTGAAGTTTCAATTGCCGGAGTGGGAAGACACTGTTGCAAGTCAAAAGTCAGTACTTCTTTAAATGAGTCTGGCAATAATGCTAGCTCTTTGTCTTGACGTTTGGCTTCATATGCCTCTTCTGCTTCTCTTTGGTGCTTCTCAAGATTGTTTCTTATTTCTTCTTTTTTGGGAACATTGGAGTTTACTTTAAGTAACATATTATACTTATCACATGATGCACAAGTGTCTTTATTCAACGATTTAATTTTTATTCCCAATTCGTGAAATTTAGTTTGGTATATAAATCTGGAAACTGGCGTTTTGTTTGGAGCGATCCATTTTTTGTACTCGTCGTAAATTTTACTGAGTGTGTAATAGTGAGGTAAGTATTTCTTATCAGATTTTTTTCTACAATAATGACTTTCGTACGAAGGAATAGANACCTTTTTTTTGATGACAAATTTTAATTTGTCATCCCAAAAAGTCCCTGTGTATGAAATTTCATGAACTTATTTCGAAAATACGATTTATTTTCTCAACTTTGACACCCTATATCTTGGAAACGAAGCATTTGCGGACCCATGTTCATATGAACTTTTGTGCTTAAAATATAACAAGGAATCACCCATTGAAATTAAAGTCATCACTTAAGGGGAGATATCAGTGTGACAGGCTGAAATTGAGGTATTTTTCGGGATTTTTTTCTTGAAAAAACGGCTCAATTAAATTATTTGGGATTTTGTGTATTAATTATTGAAGCATTGAAGTATACAAGGAAATTTTCTTTAAATTTTTATTACGTTCTATGAAGCAGGGGAGCGGTCGTAAAATGGCGTCTCAGAAAAAAGACTTCCCGACGGTTGACAACATTAGAGCCACAGCAAGCATCTGAAATGAAAAATTCGAAAAGATTATTAAATTATAACAGTACAGCTATCGCAGCATCGTAGAAAATTTGAAAGTTTTGATTTAAAAAAAAATAGTGGCCATTTAAAAAAAAATTCGGATTTTACACGAAAATTTTGCAGTAAATCGTGAATAAAAAAAAAGTAAACAATTTAAAAAAAAACTCTACGATGCAACGATAGCGATAAGTTTTCTGAAGAGAATCCATGTTGAATAAAGTCGATTGGACAAAATTTGACAGAGTAATGCTGTCAACCAGGTCAAAAAACATGGTTTCGAGAAAAACGCGTTTAGTTTTGAGAGGATAAAATTGAATGATGTAACTTGAATATTAATATAAAACAAGTTCTTACCGATTATTCTGCTATCCCTGGAGCATATAGAAGTTCATTTGCGTCCAACAATAACATTTCCTCCTCCTCACGTCGGTTTAGAGCTCTTAAGCGTCCCTCGTGCGTGTTTGCTGCTGAGTAGCGTTCTGCGTCCTCGATACGTTTTCGGTCGATTTCGTGGCAATAATTGAACAGTTTCTCGCCGATGGAGATTCCCAAGTCCTCAACAACATCCAACAAAGCCACGTGACCATCGTTGAATATGATAGTAGCCAAACTAGCGGCTGTTTTGACTACTTGGGCGCCACAAAAACTAGTTTTCGGAGTAAATTTCCAAATCACCGCATTAAAACTCTCGTTGTTGTTTTGGTTGAACGCGGCATATATCAAGAATAGCATTGTGGTCTAAAAATCGATGATTTTTTTTAATCGATAGGAAATGAGGAAATGAAACACCCAAAAGAGGCGTTAATAATAAAAAAAAAAGTGCAGAAAAGTGTAGTACTTACCGAAAAATTACTTTAAAGTTGCGATTTAATGTTTCGTTTTGTGAGGTTATAAGCAATGTAAAACCATGTATTTTCGTATTAAATACTAACGCACAAAATAAAAAGTTATTTTCACTAAACTTGTTGAGATTACAACATATTTTCGGATGAAAACCTAGTTTCTTAGGCTATCGATGCATAACGACAATTACCTGTCATTAGATAGAATTGTTTCTACCAAATGTGTGTTAATAGACTTTGTGTTAATAGATTGTGTATCAATTAATGTGTCAAACGATTGAAATAGTTTTATGTTGTAAATATAATTGATATATAAGTATAGTAGCTTATTTAATAGTAGTTTACATAAATTAAAATAGTTATTAAAAAAGACATGTGTATCATGGTTACAAAATAAAACTAAATAAATAACCCGTGCGACGATAGGAACAAACCTTCCAATAACAAACTTGTACCCGTAATTTCCTATCTACTTTATTAGCTGATATCTTTCTTATTACTAGAGATAGCGGAAAATTAAATGCATCATTTGGAAGCTTGATTCTTTCTCTATAAAATCGTCGGTCTTCGTTTGCCGATATGTTAATATTAAGATCAATAAAAGATGAAGAACACCGCTCTGTACGTAAAATAGCTTAATATTACCAATCTTCAAGCCCTTGTACAATTGTTATCTATCCGAATGTTAAAAAACTGTTTTCACAATCATAAAGAACGCTCCTTCAAATATCTTAATCCTGGTTTTTGTCGGTCAATATCTATTTGCGTCATGCTTAAATCACCTTTAATATACATCCGTACATAAAGAAACGTTTAATTGCTCTACCTCTAAACAACTTTCTTATTTGATATGAGGAAAACTATAGAAGCATATCTATTTTATCAAAAATTAACTGCTCTTTCTAATGGTGTATAATACGCAGCTATCACTCACTTGCACAAGAACGTTTTTGGTCAAAAAATTACAAGAAATAGATGAAGGTAATAGAAACTTCTTTCTCACTAAATAATTTTAATTTCATTCACTCAAAAAACCGGTTTTCGGCCATATTCAGGCCATCATCAGTTTGAATCTACAAAAACCATATAAAAATGTAAATACATAATCGAATTAAATTACATTTTAAATTCTTTTCTTTACAACATTAAATAAAAATAATAAAATAAAACTTACAGTCAAAGTTTTAAAAAAGAGATCGCCGAAACATGACAATTGCACCACGTAAAAAATTATTATTTTTGAGCACATCAACACAAGCCAAAAAACGATGAAACAACGATAGGCCTAACGATATGATAAATATTAAAACAATCCAAAAAATATAAACCCGAACATACATATCTTGCACATTCAAAAAACATACGAAAATGAGGACAGACGGATAAAATATCATAAGACACCTCGAGTCGAAAATAGACACTAAAGGAAAAGGAAAGACATGAACAAGGACGGGACGAGGAAACTACTTTAAATTTTCGGGTTTTATATAGGTGAAAAGGGGTTTGTAAAATAATTGAATTTGTTCATTAATTAAGGTAACAGAAGGGTTTTTCTTATAAGAGGATATTTCCAGATATTCAAGTAAGTCAAGTGTTCAAAGTTTTTATAATTTAAGTATTAGTCGGCCGTTCCGTATTTTATTAGTTTTTGTTATTCACTTGTTTTCTCGAGTTGTTGTTGACATCAAAAAGTGTAATAAATCGTTCCGTTCAATTTTCGTTAAAAGTAGTTTCAATTGTGGTAATAGATACACACGTTCGTTAATCGTTAAAAATTCGTCTGAACGATTCTCTACTCATTGTTTTGAAAAAAATTGGAGCTTCCATATCTTCTGCTGTTGACCAGCAATCATTTTCTTTAGGAAGGCTGTGGTAGCCACTGATGAATAACAATCCAAGAAACTGAAAAATGTCTTCTTCATTTACTTTGAAATTGTGTTGATTTTGATCTCTTGTTGCGTAAAGATTCGTTTGATATGTTATATGAGAAAGAATCTCTTCTGTCCAAAACAACAGAAAAATTTCATACTCTGATTTTCCAGCGTGTTCAATTCTAACCTTTTCCCGTTCAACTGCATCTGTAGGGATAGCTACATCTTCATATTTTCTCCACTGCAATGTTTTTTTTTGTCTTCGGTTCTGTTTCATCGGATTCTTCGTCAGTGGTATCACTTTCATGTAACGCTACTTCACCACTTACTTCTTGTGGTAGACCCGATATGTCGAAATTTTTATCGTCAATTCCGTTCTCATCGCTTTGTATTCCTTTATCACCCGAATCTGGTGGGAAAATCACAACATCACGCAAACTGTTTGATGTAGACGCTTCTCCTACATTCAAAGCATCACTCAAAAAACGAAACGATCTAATGGAATACCGTTACATAGAAAAGTGACAAAATGATTATCACGGATTTAGGCAACAATAAAAATCATACCCCATAACATTTCCTTGTATCCATAACGCACATATAGGACCAATAGAAAACACGATTTTTTTTTATAAACCACCAATGTATAAACGTTACACCGTTCGGCAACACATCTAAAGTGAGAATGAGTAAACTTTGCTCTTATGAATCGAGGAAACCCTTCCTAACAATAAAATATTGAGAGTAGGTAAAAAAAGGCAATTTTATTGCTTTTTTACAACTGAGAGGCCAATGTTCCCAAAATGGGACGCCTGAATTTTCTCAGAAAATACTTGAAAGGGTTGTTCAATACTGAGCAGGTTATATTCCTTAATGATTATTTATACTTCTAGTAACAGAGTTCTAGTGACTGTTGTTTATTCTGTTCTTAGCATTACCCAGGTTGCACTACGAGGAAGTGAACTGAGATGCAACCCAAAAATAAAGTATAACTAGATATACTTTATAATTTTTTATAGAAAAATTTAAGGTTCGTTATCGGATGGATACACATCTGCGATTTCCTTCAAGTCCCGTTGCTCAGCTGGCTTCATAGGGTCGTACATCATCGCAGCTATTCGATTCCGCCGCCTTATCAAGCTTCTTGGGTGTGCACGATTTGTGGAAAATATATCTGGTAAGATTCCCTGGGAGATGACTTTCGTATGACGCCAAGTGGATTCGATGGCGTTGGTGTGCGCGCCAGTTTCCGGGGCTTTAAAATTAATCGAATGATTTACTTTAAGGTGTACATACCCGTGCCTTTCCAAGCAATCGTATGCTTGCCAATAATCAGAAATAATGGTGGTACCGGGAAGTATCCACTTTTCAATTAATGGAATCAGGGTATCTGCCTTTCTATCTTCCACAATCTCCATGAAGACACGACCCGTCCCGCGTTCATATCCGCTAAACACCCACTGGCCTTCAACACGGTGTCCTCGATGGTATTTTCTTCTCCCAAATTTGCTCTCGCCTATCTCGACAATAGAACCAGGACCACCTAACCTTTCTGGGTGCAACAGATACTTATCCAGGGCTACCTCTCTACAGAACGACGCCCAATCAACAGCTGTCTGGAAGGACATCTCGGTAAGCTTCGCAATGAGGTTAAGATTTGCCTTTTCCATCTAAATGAACGCAAACCCTAAAATTTGCCATATTTGTAACATGGAATCTGCAAAAAAGGTGAAACCTTTTCGAAACGATACAACCTTACCGCACCGCACCTCTTTCTTTTTTGTTTCCGAATGGAAACGTGCCCATTGCACACACACAAGTACCCATCAATTGCATTACTGTAATGTTGTAATACGAGGGGGGGTCTCACATTGAGGACACTTATACTCACCCTCCTTGGGGATGAATCCCCAATCTCCAGTGCTGGGTGACAGTCCATTATTAGTGCAGACGTTATCGTAACGCTGTTTAACGCTAAAACAGATTGTCTACGGTCTGTATAAGGGTGAGTCTAGCCTAGCACTGCCCCCTCCAGAGTGTCGAGCTGCCGTCAACGCCCCAATCCTTCATGTTTCCTAGTGATTCTAGTCTTTTCGTGGTTACCAACGCCACCTCCTGAATGAATATGTAGATTTACTGGTGGCAGGATTAACATGACTCCATGGCCGTGGTGGGAGTAGATCGCAGCGCACCTGTAACAAACAGACACTCGAGTCTCGGTATTCTATTAAGTGCGGTGGTGGCGGTGGACTTGGAAGTTCTACTCCACCATACCACCGCACCGTAGGTTAGCATTGGTCGAATTACAGCTGTAGAAATCCATAGGGCTATCTTGAGGGACAACTCTCATATCCTCCGACAGCCCTGCGGCACTGGCCGTAAGCGACGCTAGCTTTTTTAGCTCTATTATCTAGGTAGGATTTCAACGTTAACTTGCTGCCTATTTTTGCTGTAGTCAGTTTAAGTAGAGTATTAGCGAGCATTGGCAGTCTGGAATTGCCTATGTTACGCATGTGTGTAAAAATGACTATCTCTGTCTTCTTGAGATTATTCTTCTCAGTTATATTGAGTGCTTCCTGCATCCTCTCAAGGAGTACATTGACGTACTACCCTCTAATAAGCATTGCCAGGTCGTCTGCGTAGCCAACGGTTTTAAAACCGGCTAGTTTTAGGCGTTTCATGAGGCTATCTTGCGGATTTCAAAGAAAACGTACTTTATCGCGCAACTCCCACAACTAAAAGTTAAAATAAATACTGCATAAAGTAACAACGGTCTATCTTTTATTTTTAACGCGAGTGATGAGTAAACAGCAATAATATCAAAATTGAAATATAATTAGATAAAAAATATGCATACGAAATCAAAAGTTAAAATTAAATATGGGGATAGCGTATTAACGACTTCTAGTGGATAAGAGGAAAGGACAAAGGAATCTCGAATTCCGCTGCTGAAACAAAAAAAAATACAAAACAAATGTTGCTACCTGTTTTTATGGAATAAAAGAAAAAGAAGAATGTAAACAATTAATGGAAAATAAAAAAAAACGTCTCGAAAGTGTGGATCTGAATTTCTCCACATCCGTCCTTCTGGGATTACGGGTCAGTTTATTTCTGAACTTTGTGTTGCCAAGCTCCAAAGTTCCAAAGTATTCCACCTATGGTTCGACATCGACACTTGTCGGAAACTCTCCAATTGTGGACTGATCATGAGATATCCATGGAGGCTAGAGTAATATCGATAATCGATTGACCTTTGGCAGTTACAAAGGTTGGTTCTGTGCCTCAATTTAAAACTAAATTACTGCTATAAATAAAATCTAAAAGGGCCTTACCTCTAGAGTTCTCAATCGCACAACCTCAAGCCGTTGAGTTCGCATTTGAATCGCAGCCGATAACAAGATTCCATTTACCTGAACTGGCGGCTTCGACCAGTCGCACCATTCTATCACCATGGAGGCAGGTCCTCAATGGGCAGGTAAGCGGATGCCAGCAGACCGTATCCTAATGGTAGTGACGTTATTGCCCTTAAGATGGTGCAGCAAATGGCACTCCACATGTTTAGGTACGTAAGTGGCAGTCCAAATCTTCTCTGCACTAGGACTGCTGAAAATAGAACCGTTTAAACCACTGCGTCCACATACCCTGAATTTAATAACCCAGGGTTCTTGGATCAGTGCGATAACATTATTCATCATATCAAGGTGGCGACAGAGGGTAGCAATAATAAATATTAATTAACACATTCGCGGCCACGCAGATTTTTGGCAAATTACCTGTCGTTCATCAGTGACCGCTGTGGCCGCGAAAGTGTTAAGGTATTTATTTCTTAATTTTACTTTTACTGTTAAATTGTCTAAATTTATATAACGCGAATCTTTGCCGCTTAAAATATTATTAATTATTTTAACACAATAAAATAATAAAATATTAACAAATATTGAAATAAAATCAGTGATATGATGTTGATGTGCGTCACAAAATATATCTGAGTACTAATTTCTCCCACCCAAATACTCAGATATATTTGGTTTGACACCGTGTAAGTGTAGTATTTTAGGTAGTAATGTAAATGTCTTTTGAGCGAAATGTCCAAATAAGTGTGTGAATTTTGTGTTTGGTTGAATCAATTTGCAGTTTGAATACTGTTGTAATCTTATATAAAAATTTTGCGGAATATAGTGTGGAGCTTCAATTTTCTTTTTACCGGTCTGGCACAGGGCCTATTTTTGATTCAGTTGGGCCCCAAGGCCCAAGCAAAATTTCGGGCCCCCACGCCCCAATGTCTCATATACGACTTTTCAATAAGAATTTTTTTGCTTACCTTGGGCACCTTAGGTTTATGATAAAAAAATCATGAAAAATCAATACAAACATTTATTAAACAAAAACATAAAGTACAAAAAGCAAAATCTAAAATTAACAAAACAACAAAAAATAAAACTTCGATCCAAAGAACAACGAACAAAATAAATAATATCTACTTAATGAAAAGAAACAACTACCTACCTAATTATTTTTTTTTACGAATTTCTTTTCAGAAAACTTCTGTATGATAGAATTGGTCTCTAATCTATCGAGAATATCGTTTTCTACGTTAAGGATAGCCAACGATGAAATATTTTCTTCGTTTAATGAGTTTCTTAGATAGGATTTTACCCGCTTTAACGTAGAAAATGATCTTTCACCGGATGCGTTACTAATAGGAATAGTTAAATATATACGCAACAATACCTCAATGTTAGAAAATATTGTTATCAATTAAAAATTTTAACATTTCCTGAGGGTCTTTAGAGGAAATATCATTTAATCTACAAAGTGCTTTAAATTGTACAATTTCATCCCTTAAATCATCAGTGGCATCCACATCCATATTGTAATATTTTTTAATATATTCTAAACTTACATTAAATTTTTCATCTGAGGATTCGGCAAAAAATACACCGAAAATCTCATTTACACAATCATACGCTTGCATTCTCATTTTTAATTCAAAAACCAACTTGTCACATATAGGAAAAAAAGTATTTATTTTAAAGTTCTTAGCACCGCTTAAAGTAATATCTTCTGCAGGGCCTTCATCAAAGCACTGTTTCCTCTTACGAACTCTTGAAATCTCATCCTTGTAAACACTATTATTTGGCTGAATTTTTTTGGCTTCTTTTTCAATTTCATCAAACTGTTCTCTCCTAAAATTCTTGACAAATTCAATCAATCCACTATATAGTGTACAAGCTACAGTTAGATTGGCATGATTAACTTGTAGTGATTTACTGGTAGAGTTTATTCTGTCTAGGAGTCTTTTCCAAATTACTGTCATCAAAGCAAATTCAAATGTATTCATTTTGTAAAGTAAATCTCCAGCTTCTCTTCTGGTAGACTCTTTTTGGTTTACATCTTCATTTAGCTCTACTAAAGCTGTTTTTATTTCACTAAAACCAAGCGCAAAGGATTTAATAGCATCATTTCGTGCTGACCATCTTGTATCACATATTTTTTTAACCAATGGTAATTTAATTTTTGAAACAGAGAGACATTTTTGAAGTACGCTCCATCTGTGCGTCGAAGCCGAAAAAAAATTATATAAGCATTGTACATTTTCAAAATATCTAGAAGCTTGTGTACAACTTTCGGCAGCACTATTACCGACCAAGTTTAACCTTTAACTACACGCGCCCTAAAACATAACGTAAGTACACGCATGGTGTATTCTATACACCACTATTAAAATACCATCATATAATTTATTTAGAGTAAGACACTAAGTTAAGCTATTTCCTGATTTATTTTTAAGAAAGAACATTATCAAAACTCGTTTTGAAATCATACAAAAATTTAAAAAAAATCTTATTATGTAGGTAAAAAAAACGAATTAAAAAACAAGAAACAAAGAACACTGGAACCTGTTTTAATTTGACTACCTTTATTCACTATTTCCGGAAACTTGTTGGTCATTTTTGCACGTTGGACAGGTAACAGTAGTAACAGCATGTTCTTTGCACACCGGCTGGTTGCTTATNATCGTATGGCTGCGAGTTTATCCGTTTTTTTTCTCTCAGTTCTAGTGACCTTATCGTCAAATCGTAGAGCGCATAATATAAATAAAAACCTGTTGCACCCCATAGTGGCCCTAAATATTTCACATCAGGTCCCATCTTTCGCCCACAACTCCAGAAAGTGAGTATGATTTTCCTTTCTTATACCAGTCAAATATAACAATCCCATAAACGCCAAGAATTCGTTTTTTGAAATATTTTTTGCATCTCGAGCTCTTTCGAAATTTGCTCGCTTTTTTTCTATTTCTATATTGGTGTACACAAGAATTTTTTCAATAATATCGTCGGTAAAAATTTTTTCAAACGCGCTTTTTTCAGAAGTTATATCTCGAGAGCATTGCTTTGGCCCAGGAAAGATTNATTCGTAGGGAACGTAATACGATACCGAAAACCGCTGGAGGAGATAGTAAATAACAGACAGTTCTTGTTGTTTGTAATTTGTAATGGAATGCCGTTTACTTTGTGATTCTACCAGTTTGGGTTTTTAGGTTAGGGTACATATTTTGAGAAAACTAAAAAGATGAATTTCCAAAAATACCCTGCAATTCATGAAAATGCTCAAACTCTTAAAACACTTTTTCAGGGCTAATTTTATTAAGAAAACTCCTGCTTAGATAAATTTCATTTATTATGTTGAAATTTTCTTGGACCTTTATGAACTTGTTGTTTTTTGAATACGGACCTGGACTTTTTTTACTTTTTATTTAAGATTTTAAGGCTTTCTCTGATGTTTAAAATCAATGCCGTATCACACTTATTCGAAAAACTCATATTGTTTTGTTGATTGTTGACGACTTAACAACAGGAAATAATTTTTGAATAATTGCCATATAGGTCATGCTTTTGGGANCTCTTCATTGCCTCCCACTTCTTCTTCCGAAACATCATCCCAAATAACTTGTGCTAGAGTCTCTAGCTCTTCTTGTGTGAGGCGTTTTGGGTCCTTAATTTTGACTCGATCCCTAAAAAAACAAGTACCTAACAACTTTTAAAAAAATACATTGAATTTGAAAATACATTGAAAAAGAAACCAGTGAAATGTTATATTTGATAATAAAATAACTTTCGAAGATATACTCACATGGCTACACGCGCGGTGTATTTTGTTCGCCACGAGGTTTTTCCACGAAAATACGAACAACCTGTTCACCTACCTCGCATGTATCTGACTGTAACTATTGTTGGCTAATCTAGATACTATAGTAAGAGGATAGAGGGCGCATGATGTCACTGTTGTCAACTTAACAGGTTTCTATACGTGTTTTGCTGCGCGTGGTGTATAAAGTACACCAGCGCGTGTAGTTAATGGTTATTAATACTAGTAGAACTTTTGATTTTCTTGACGCTCTGTCTCTGTGTAGCCTGATTCAATTCAATCACCACATTGGTGCCTCTCAGAATACCATGTATTTAATAATTACTAATTTCTATTATATAAGTAACGTGACTTTAAGCGATAACCCGTTGGTTTGTGAAGATATTGCTCATACTACACTTGAGTTCTCCTGTGCGGTTGCCACGTCGCCTAGTTTCGAATATAACTCTTCTGTCTCTTACAATTACCGCAGGGGTGATTTTGATTCTCGTAATACTCAACTTGCGGTGATTGATTGGGAGGCGCTGTTGGGTGTTGATGATGTGGACAGTTATTTAGAGTTATATTATATCCATGTACATGAAGCTATTGATAAATTCGTTCCAAAAGTTCAAAAACAGATGTGAGGTTGTCCAATGTAGTTTTCATCTGGAACTAGGCAGATGATTGAACAGAAAAAGAAGGCGCATAGGAGGTGGAAGCGCTAGGCCGACCGCATTGATTATCTCACCTTTTCCCATCTAAGAGGTCGGGCAAAATTTCTTATTGATCGAGATTACAAGAATTATACTCTGAACGCTGGGACAAAGATGGTTTCAAATCCAAGGTTTTTTTGGTCATTCGTTAAGCATCGAAAAGGGGGAATGATATTCCTGCCACTGTCACTCACAACGGTGTTGTTGCCACCGATGCTCGGTCTGTTTGTTCGCTATTTGCCTCTTACTTTTACTTTGCCTTTATGCCTACTCAGACTGGTGTTGTATCTATCAACCACCTTAATCTAGATCGAGATTGCGCGATATGCTTTGAACGTTAGGAGGTTGAGGAGGCTTTGAGAGGAATTGATCCATCGAAGGGACCAGGAGCGGACGGTATTCCTGCCATCATAATTAAAACTTGCTGTGAGTCACTTTCTTTTCCTTTAACTGTTATATATAACCGGTCGATTCGATCTGGAGTTTTTCCACGTGTTTGGAAGGAGGCTCATGTAATCCCTATCTTTAAATCCGGAAATCGTGGTGAGGTATCTAATTATAGACCTATTTCGTTATTGCCATTATTTAGTAAAATACTTGAAAAGCTTATTTATAGAAGACTTTTTTTCATTGTGAAAAGTAAAATCGACTATAGACAGCACGGCTTTTTTGTAGGTCGCTCGGTCGAGAGCAACTTGTTGGAATACACCCATTATATTTTAAACTCTATGGATGATTCCTTTCAGGTTGACTCCATTTACACTGATTTTAGTAAGGCTTTCGNAACTAGAACAACCCAGAACAACAAAGAAAATTTGATTTTTCCAAAAATGGGGGGCTAGTCAAAAAACCTGTTTTTTCGGTTTTCTCGCGGAGTTTTTATTTTTTCGATTTGCCGCTTTGGAACAATGTAGAACAACTCTAGAACAATCTAGAACAACAATAAAAAATTTAAAAATCAAAAAATGGGGGGCTAACTTCCCGCACTCATATAGGTCATGCTTTTGGGACATCAGAAGCATTTGACATGATTGACATCCGAAAAAAAATTTCGAGTCCGTATTTAAAAAAACAAAGTTGATGATAATTCGAAAAAACCGAAACTGAATAAAATTCTGATAGTAAATATACAAAAATAATATAATAATTATAACTGAAAACTTACCTTAAGTAAGTTAAGTTGAATTTAGATTGTAAAAATTATTATACATTCACAATCACAACGCGCAAAAAACTGTACCGCCAATGGCGCCAATACAGATCACGTAATTTCTGGTATCGTCGCATTCGTCGCGTCAGCATAAAATAAAACTTTTTCGGTGATGGCGGCATGAAGAACGCCGTAAAAGAGACCGCTGTTACGTCGCGCCGTCGCGCCGCCGGCACGTCTTGCTTTGATAAAGGCTTAAAAATGCTGTGCTTAAATGCATGTTTTTGAATCTAATTAAAATACTATAATATCAATATCTGGTTATTTTACCAATCTTAGCGTAATCTTATTAAATTTAAAATTGAAATGGTTTATATAATTTTTCTTCGAGGGCTTCTTCCGGGCCCCACTTTTTACGGGGCCCAAGGCCCGGGCCTTATGGGCCTTTTGGTAAAATAGGCCCTGGTCTGGCAATTAATTCGCTCAAAAGTTTTTTTGCAACAGCTACAGCATCGTAAGCAGTAGCAAAGTCATATTGCATTTCAGTGTCTTTTAACGCACCTGAAGTCTGATGAAACACGGATAATTCTGTTTGTTCTATTGCAATCGAAGAGGGTGTACCGAGTAGAAATGTTTTTAAATCACAAAGCGCACCAGCTGTTTGATCTCTCTCACAGTTTGCGGCTGTGGAATGAGGAGAAACGTAATTATTTATTATTAAAGATTTAGCAGAAGAAATGAATGATGGGATTAATGTTTCTTGTTCCATGGCTTCTTATACTTGAAAAGAAGTTTTCAACGGGATCTTGATTAAATGACCGTGGAGCCATATAATCAAATCCTATCCGCGATAATTTCTTCCACAAGTATAAGAAGCCATCGAGTGTAAAAATCTAGTTCTTCAAAGATGAAATTAGCATATGCTTTTCAACCTGAGGTAACGTGAAATACATAGATTCTAAAATTGGTTTTGCAGGTTGCCACATCGCCACATAACGCGATTTTTTTGATACCACGCATCTAAGGTTGTTTTCCGGCGAACCATATAATTTACTTCCATTAGTACTGTCAGAGTGTGTCAAAAAAAAACATAAATCTGCTGTATCAGTGGCCTTAGGTGTTATATAGTACGCAGACGATGACAACAAATCAATGCTCTGCTTCTTAACGCAGATGCGAAAGTATGGCTAAAAACTTGAGCACACTTACTAACTTTCATTTTATTAATTTTTTTAGCCATAACATGTTCATCCGTTAATTTAAAACATTGATTGTAATGAAGGCCAAGTCGTTTATCCAAATAGTAAAAGTCTATAATATGCTCCCAAGATGCTATTTTCTTAATACCATTTTCGGTAAAATATAAATTTTTCGTGAGTAAATTATTCCGGATACCTTTTGGAAAATGAGGACCATCATATAAATGAATGATTTCCTCATCATCTATACGATATCCTTGATACCTATTTTCCTATTTTTACCTATTTTTATATTATTTTTAATACAAATTTCATTAATTTCTTTTAAGAAGTAACTAATCGCGGCTCTATTAGTAACACCTTGGTCACATATTGTAAACACTACACGCAGTCCTGTTTGTCTAATACGTGTGATGACATCTTTCATTATATGTATCAGATCTGGAGTACTGGTGCAATTTTCCACAAAACGAAAGCAAACTACTTGCTTCCATTTTCTGTGAATTGCTTTTACCATGAATAATAAGGCATGATACCACTTTATTTATAAATAGAAAGAGCCAGCACATTATCATCCAATGTAAATCTTCGCTCGCGTGGTTCTTTTTTTTTGATTTCGGCACTGGCTGCTAAAGGTGGCTAACTGGCTGCTAATTGTTTCTATATTTAAATTTTTGGGGTTCACCAATAGCTGAGGATTTTTCCTCAACTGTATTAGGTGTTACCTTGTTGTTATGGTATTTTTCTTAGACTTTTTTCATTCTAGCCAAGTTGCAATTGCTGCAGTTCTTGGTAGCAGGTAATTTCCTCCGTTTCTTATCTACAAAAATTAAAGATAATTTTAAATAACAATGATTATTCAGTTTTTATGATATTTACCAATTATTTCTTTTTCATAACTTGGGTGAAGCCGTTTCCTATTCATTTCTAATGAAATGACAGAATTGTCCTCACAAAATGAGGTTGAAGCAATTGGTTGACCCCTAAGTTGACCAAATTGTTGCACACAGACCATGTCAAGATAGAAAAATTTAATTATAGACCTCTCAGGTGCCACTTCTCTAACTTGAAGGACCCTACCCCCACAGATCTTAAATCTAATGTCATTTATAAGATTCCTTGTGGTGTATGCACTGCTTCATATGTGGGGACTACTTCACAATATTTGAAAAAAGAGTCCAGCAACAGGAAGCTGACTGTAGAAATCTTCGAGTTAACAAATCGGCACTAGTCAACCATTACATTGATACAGGCCATAGATTTGATTTCAGTCTTTTCCTTCAAATGGTCTCCATAAACCAAGAGGTTGTGTCCGTTAACTCAAGAACAGACATTCAAAACCTCAGTGTTATTTACAGGCATTTACTTTCTATGAAAGATAGGGTATGTAGTGATGATTTCTCTGAAATTTGGTTTTAGGGTCCTTTCCCCCCTTACATCTCGCCTCCTTAACGTAATTATTAGTTTCCTTTTGACCGCTTGGGTTTTTCAGATTCCTTCATTACCTCCTTTCTTGTTTTTGTTGGTTGGTACACCTGGATTGAGTGGAAAACTCCCGCGGCTTTTCGTGATTTCTAGGCTATATCACACCGACTTGCATTGTTCATGTCGATTTCTAGTCGGTCTGTCCTAAAATTTTAATTTTGAACTTGTTAATTCAGTTTGACCTCATTCAATTCCTTGCTTTCGGTGAGCCTCCATCTGTGGTGGGCTGTTTACACCCAGTTGTGCTCTCTTTTTCATAAGTTTTAGAGGTGAACCTCAATTTTGTTGTTTCATTGAATTTTTATTGTAGACTTGTAATGTTCTGATGAAGGATACAAAATACGTTTGATCGCGTTTTTCTTTTAAAACTAATTTTAATACAACTGTTAATTTACACCATTATTAAAAAAGAACCACTAACTAAAGCATAGCAGTGATCACTGCTCGAGAAATAGCAAATCAAGAGGGACATAACGTAGTTTATACTATTAATCTAGCTACTATGCGTCAAAAGTTGTAATACATTTTCCGANAGAGTCCAGCAACAGGAAGCTGACTGTAGAAATCTTCGAGTTAACAAATCGGCACTAGTCAACCATTACATTGATACAGGCCATAGATTTGATTTCGGTGATACCTCCATCTTGATTCAAGAAAATAAATTCAAGAAACGTCTTTTCCTTGAAATGGTCTCCGTAAACCAAGAGGTTGCGTCCGTTAACTCAAGAACAGACATTCAAAACCTCAGTGCGGATTCCTTCATTACCTTCTTTCTTGTTTTTGTTGGTTGGTACTCCTGGATTGAGTGGAAAACTCCCGCGGCTTTTCGTGATTTCTAGGCTATGTCACACCGACTTGCATTGTTCATGTCGATTTCTAGTCGGTCCGTCCTAAAATTTTAATTTTAACTTGTTAATTCAGTTTGACCTCTTCAATTCCTTGCTTTCGGTAAGCCTCCATCTGTGATGGGCTGTTTACACCCAGTTGTGCGCTCTTTTTCATAAGTTTTAGAGGTTAACCTCAATTTTGTTGTTTCATTGAATTTTTATTGTAGACTTGTAATGTTATATAATTATGAATTATGAAACTAAATAATTAATTTCATATCATGCAACATACCTGAAATATCTACTGTTGGTAGATCTTGTGAAGGAAAAAAGCAATTATGTATAGCTTCTTTATAAAAATCTAAATGATATAATAAGGTTACCTGAGAGAGAGAGACGTAACCTGAATTCTTTTGACATTTAATTTTTTGTTGCCCATAATTCTTGTAAAACTGTTAATATTCATTCAAAACCATCCAAAACGGGAAGATCAGTGTTAACAACTGGAAACAACATCTACTTTGTTTTACAAACAAACAACATTCTGGAAGATTTTCAACGATTTTGACTTTGGAAATTGGATTTTATATTTGTAAACTTCTTTTGTGGTTGGAGAATTTTGAAACCTCTAATGCAGCGATCGGCAACCTTATACAGCCTAAGGACTCATTCTAAAATGATTTACTCCTGAAGGGCGCATGAATGGTTGACGCAAATAAAATGTTAGACAAGGATAAAAAAGATGTTTATTTTAGGCACCTACATGAGGCATAGATAATACATAAGTCAGTAGCAGTTGCTACACAGATAAAAATGAGGAGTTGATTTTAACACCGTTTTAACTCTTTTTCGTGTATCCCTCGCGTCCAACGGAGTACGGTGTAAATTCTGAATGGAGTGTAAATGAACGGTGGAAAAACAACTCTTTTGAGTGTGGAGTTTACCTCGATCTCGGAGTTATTGACCTTCACTCAGACGATTTAGACTACTTTACTCTTAATATAAATTTCTCCTATTAAGGATTTGGTACTTTGAACACATTTGACTTGAAACTTGGTTACATTTCGTGTTATAACATCCAACTTGAATTACACAGATAGAATTTAAATTTAAAATATTTTGGTCTGATCATACGATGGTCTGAGATATCCTGTATATAAGAGGACGTTACCTTTTGTAATGAATGTTGTGGTGTTTCACCACATAAAACACTAATTGAGACATTACTAAGTCCAGAAGTTTTTGTTGTCGTAGACGCTGTGCTACTTGACGCTAAGAATGCAAAATTAAAATTAATACAAATATTACGTATCTAACATTAAAGTTATGTATTTATTTACGTGAATATAAATGCTGATTTAAAAAATCCTGATCGTTCTCTTTGTCCAATTTTATATTCAAGGTCAAGCCACCTCTATTAATTGACAAAATATCACTAAATAGTATGCATCTTTCAGTTATTAGTGTTAATTTTTGATAGGACGTATAGAGTATTTTAAGGAAAGTTTTAGGTTTGTAATAAAAATCAAAATTATAAAATATTTGTTTTTATTTTTACTTGTAATATATTGTTATAACATAAATTTAAAAAACTTAAATTCTTTTTATATAACCATACTTAATCCATTTTAAAGTTTCCACCGAGTCACCATGAAAACTGCATCTAATGAGTCTTCTATAAGTTTTGTGTATGTATAGTTGCACATACTTACCAATCTTTGCAAGGAACTCGTAGGTAAAATTTTCCGGAAGTCCCACTAATTTCACAACACGAATGTTTAGCAAACATAATTAAAATAAAAATAATCGTTCTTTCTTTTTATATCGCGTAAATTAGGTCTCGAGACGCTGTCGAGTTTTGACTTGTTCAGAAGATGACCGTTAAATTTTAACTGTATCACACCACATGTTGATCACGTGGTACCGACGAGTAATCTCGAGCAAAATAGTGCGGTGCCTACGAAGTACATGAAGGAAAAGTACAGTTTACACGTGTTTGTAAAATTTAATGTTTTATATATTACATAACTTCACTAACATGAGTAAAAAAGAACTCTCCTTTAGAGAACTGTAAAAACTACCCTATTAAGTGAATATATGAACTCTATATTAATATTAAATATAACTTAAATAAATAGTACATTAGAGTTGTTTTTACCATGTGGTATTACAATTTTTACTCTAATTCTTTTTACCAACTACTCTAAAATTTTTACACGACACAATTTTTTCCTGTGTACTACAAGTAAAAGCTAGTATGTGCAAGACTGCAAAAAATCTAGATATTACTTACTTGCGCTGTTAATTGTTTCAAGAGTTATCTCTTTTTCTGCTGCTACTCGTACCCACTTCTTTTTGTTTTCATATTTCACCCTTAAAAATATCGTTTGCTCCATACTACGGACACGAAATCACCAATAGTATACTATTGGTGATTTCAGTATGCGTATGTATGTACGATGGCGATGGCGTCCACACGAACACAGATAGAACGTAGAGCCTACGTTGCGACCACATGGAACGCGTAACGATTGTCTTGTCGCCACTACTACGCAACACGTGGGCGTATCGAGACAAAAGAACGACCGAACAAGGATGAACGGAAGGGAACGGTCAAATTATACACCGCTAAGAGTTCACTGTTTGCCGTTATTTTAACAATTTTAGTGGGAAAGTAAAGAAATAAACCTGATCGTAGTTGATTCACATTCCCATTGGGTGTTATTCTTTTTTAAACCTGTATACAGGGTGGTTCAGTTTTTAATCGGGAAACTTTAATAGGACGTAGTACTTGCCAAAATAACACAAGTTTTCTATATAAACATAGGGTCGCAACTCTTTTGTTTTCGAGCTATGAGCGATCAAAGTTGAGCTAAAAATTTACATTTTATTATTTATTTCGGCTATAAGTAAACCGAAGAATTTGAAAT